>CAKAOH010019326.1:0-10102 GCA_916701665.1 Sebastiscus tertius
TGAGTTCAAGCTGATTAGATCAGATGTCAGAAGATCACAGGCATGATTTTATTTACCTCTTTATCTTTAAAGGGTACTTTTTAAAAGCTTTTAACCTGAGAAAAACGTGAAAACCAAATAAAGGAGCATGGTCACTTCAGGGTCAAACTTCATCTCCTTGCCTTCATGATGAGATGAGATGAGATGAGATGAGATGAGATGAGATGAGATGAGATGAGATGAGATGAGATGAGATATACGTTTATTGTCCCCGTTGGGAATTTTTTCCTGGACTCTGTCCAACTGCAGTTCCAAACACTAAATTAAAACAACATCAACAACAATAATAAACGATTCCACACAAGACAGGGAAACAGATGTTTCAACACAAACACAGTCCACCTACATAATGGCACATACTATCACACACACCATGGCAGGTATTGCACCGAGGTAGTGCACTGCACCGTCTACCGTCTTGTCCATATTGCACATACAATACTCCAATATTACACAGATGCAACATATTGCACTGTCCCTATTTAACATATTGCACTGCAGCTTTATGTTACGAGTTGTTGAGAGGTTTAATAGACATCGGCAAGAATGAATGTTTGTAACGGTTCAATCTGCTCCGTGGGACTCTATATCTCCTGCCGGAAGGTAAAAGTTGGTACTCCTGATGTAAGACGTGAGTTGGGTGTGACACAGTTTTCTGTGCCTGTCTGATGACAGACTGCTCTTAAAGCATCTGGAGGGTAGGGTGGTTTTTGACCCCCATAATCTTCATAGTAGTCTGCACCAGGCAAGAAATCTGTGACCTCAACTGCACGGTCAGGTTACCGTACCATGCCGTGATGCCATATCTAATGATGCTTTCCAAGACAGCCCGGTAGAAAAGTAACATGATCTTCTGCTCCACTCGAGGGGGGCGCTGTCGAGCGATGAGCGGATAGGACGCATCCACCTGTAGCTCCAGCAGATTTACGTTTAAAATTCCATTTTTTACCAAAACCACTCGAAAATAATTCAGGAAGGTCATCAAGAATATAATCGAAGCCTCTGGGGAAGGTAAGAGAGGAAGAAACCCGTGTGAAAATGCCGAAAAAGGCCAACACAAAGTTGGACCCGAGCGAGGAAACAGGCCCGAATGAAGCCTCGGGCTCAACTAGAGAGGATAACGCCGGCGGGGTCGCCCGGACGGCGGGTAACAGCGACGTGCTGGGGGCCGTAGCATCGCTACACGCAGAACTGTTTCTGATCAAGTCGGAGATTTGTAAGAAAACTGAAACCGAGATCTCAGAGGTTACGACTACATTGAGAAGGGAAATAGCACAACTGAAGGCCGTAAATGACGCGGCGATAACAGCGCTGAAGGCCAGGATGGACGCGCAAAACCAAACTCTGAAAGAGCTAGCAGACTCGGCTAGCGGCTCCTCGGACACGCTGCAGGACTTGGAGGACAAGGTCAAGAAACTTACTCTAAAGTAAAGCTACATAAAATCTTTCCAGAAACGTCACCAATATGTGAGAAATGTGCCCAAGCAGATGCAGATTTACTCCACAGCTACGCACTATGCCCTAAAATACAGGACTTTTGGGTTACAATATTTTTAAAGTCCAATTAAAACCAGATCCATTTTTGGTTTTACTAGGAGCTTCCGAAAGCTCTAAAATCCTACAGAACACACAATATCATCTCCTGTCCTATGGTCTCCTTTGTGCAAAGAAACTGATTCTCTTGTTCTGGAAAGGAAAAGAGGTGCCAACATTTAAATCCTGGATAACAACACTGACTGATGCCCTCCACCTAGAAAGAATCCGATACACCCTTAATGACAGACTGGAGGTATTTGAAAGGATTTGGAGACCGATGATCTCCTATATAGAAGGGACAGACAATTAAGACGCAATAGACACATAGTCTTTAGTACCCGAGGTAGCACTGCTCAGGGATGGGAAGGTTCGGGAGGGGGGGTGGGTTACACCTGTTTATGTATATACTGTATGTCGCCAATGCCTCCCTGATTTATTTGCCTTAGGGTGTTGTGTGTGTTTTTTTGTTTGTTTTTTTTGTCTGTTTTGTTTTGTTTTGTTTTCCTTTCATTACGTATGTTTTTTGTATTTGCTGGTCTCCATTTTGTTTGCCCTTAGTTTCTAGTTTTTGTCTGTTTTTGTGTATATATGTAAAAAAATGAGGCATGATAAACACCTCAAAAAAGTTTGTACCACTGACATGCACATGCTTCTTAATAAAAATATTTGAAACGATCTTCTGCTCCACTCCATAGAACCTGAGTCTGCGTAAAAAGCTGAAGTTTGGAGCAGAGGTTTCCAACATGTACCTTCCAGCTGACAGTGTTGTCGATGTGGACCCCTAAATACCTGTATGAACAGACCTGTGTGATAGCTGTATTTAGATAGATAGAATGACAACCAGTAGCAATAAAACTGACAGAGGTAACGCTGGATACATTCCTTGGTCACCAGTGACCTCTAATCACAGTTGAAGTGATACTGAACTTTGGGTTGTATTGCTAGCAGTAAAACTGACAGAGGTAACGCTGGGTAATAGTGGAGCAGCTAAGCTGAAATAGTCGTAACAACTGTGCATTTTGCGATAAAAGCAACAAATTTGGCACAGATTTAGGTTTATATGTTGCGAAAGGATATAGAAATCGGGGCGCTGCCTATTTGGCCCCTGAGGGACGTGGCAGCCAAATGGGTGCTAAATATTCCAAAATGTTTCAAAAAACTGGTTTTATGACTCCTGGTGATTTCCAAGGTGAGCTCAAGCTGATAATATCTGATGTCAGAAGATCACAGGCATGGTTTTTTTTACCTCTTTATCTTTAAAGTGCACTTTTTAAAAGCTTTTAACCTGAGAAAAACGTGAAAACCAAATATAAGGAGCATGGTCACTTCAGGGTCAAAACTTAACCCCCATGCCTTCATGATAGAATGACAACCAATACACCTTTAGAGCAGCAAGATCTTCAGCTTTCATTAGCAGTAAAACTGACAGAGATATTGCTGGACACATTTCTCGTTCACCAGTAACCTCTAATCACAGTTAAAGTGATTGTATTGCTAACTAGCCGTGATATCGGCCCAACTGAAGGAGAAAATCATCATCAACTGCTTCTGCTCCTTCTTTTCTCTCTCCATTCAGTCCTGTTGCTAGTGAAACAGGTCGATAAGGTTGCTTTCACTCATAACCCGTTTGGTTACCTGAAAAGGTGGGTCTCGGTCCGCCTCCATGCGGACTCTGGTGCGGTTTGTTTATGTAATTTTAACATGATTTCAAAAGCTAAACTACTAATAAATCCATCTGCTGATTGTGAAATCTGTTCAGGAAGTGATCTTATTGATCTGTATTTAAGGCCATGTATAGAAGCACGCCAGCGAGGAGGTTTTCCCCGATTAACAGGTCAAAAGCAGTTAAACCCACCGATCGTAAGGTCGGCGGTTCGATCCCCGGCTGCTCCGGTCATACGTCGATGTGTCCATGAGCAAGACACTTAATCCCAAATTAGCCATCGGTGTGTGAACGAGTATTTAGATTAGATCCTAGTAGTAGTAGTAATATTAGTACTGGTCGGTAAAATCGACGTGGATGGCGTCTAATCTGCGCAAATACAAGTACGAGGGCTCATCCACCACAAGGCCCAGCACATCCTCGGAGAAGAGTTCAGGCAACACCGACCAGGCTCCACCCGCGGCTGAACTGACCATGGACATTGCATCGGTGAAAGCGGATATCCTCTCCTCCATAAGAAAGGACATAACTGCTGTGATAAGTGAAGAGCTGAAGAGTTCTCTGGCAGAGTTTTTTGACTCGCTACAGGCGGAAATGAGGGCAGTGAAAACTGAAATAGCCAACAACACCGCTGCGATCCGCTCAGAACTTGAGCATGTTAAAGCTAACGTTAAAGCGGATGAGGCAGGACTGTCAACATGGACGGACGAGGTAGTTTCGGTGCAAACATACGTTACAGACCTCAATAAACAAGTGGAAGGATTAAAAGTAAAATGTGAAGACATGGAGGGGAGGATGAGAAGAGGTAACATTCGGATCACCGGGGTAGCTGAACAACCTGGATCGAGCTCACCTACGGAAGTTTCTAAACTTCTTTAAGAGGTGCTAGAGACGGATAAAGAGGTGCTACAGACGGATAAAGAGGTGCTACAGACGGATAAAGAGGTGCTACAGATGGATAAAGAGGTGCTGCAGATGGATAAAGAGGTGCTGCAGATGGATAAAGAGGTGCTAGAGATGGATAAAGAGGTGCTACAGACGGATAAAGAGGTGCTACAGATGGATAAAGAGGTGCGGTTGGAGCGCGCACATCGCGGTCTAACACAGAGGAGACCGGGAGACAAGCCACGCGTCATCATCGCAAGACTACACAATGAGGGAGATGCCGAAAACATCCTGAGGAAGGCCCGGGACCGCGGTGGTCAGCTCCGTTACAACGGCAGCCAGATCGCTATATTCCCGGACTACACGGCCGCCGTGGCCAAAGCCAGAGCGGCGTTCACGGATGTCAGGAAGATGCTCTGCGGGAGATCAGGAGTTTGTTATGGAATACTCTTCCCAGCCAGATTCCGCATTTCCCACAACAATGAAGAGAAGGAGTTCCTGGATGCTGCCAAAGCCATGGACTATGTAAAGAAAAAAGTCATCCTCACATCTGAGATGGAAGACTAACTGAAGGTATCTTTATTTCACATGGGAAGTGGCATATAAGCAATTCTAAATAACTGTTGCCTGGGACAACTTCCTAAATGTTTATCCAGATGGATTATCTGAGTGTTTTTGTTATTATTTATTGAATTGTTTATTACCTGAGAGGCTGTGTCTATCATTAGGACATTAGCATAGGTTAAACAGAACATAATATCCCCTGAGATTTCCTGTGTGTGTGTGTGTGAGAGAGAGGGTGTGTGGATGTGTGTGTGTGTGTGTGTGTGGATGTGTATAGTAGAGGGATATCTGATCTAAATACCTGTGCGCATGCAGGTTGTAATGAATGAGCATAATCTCTCAGGAAATATCCACTCACTTTTTTTCATTTCCTTTGGTTTTGATAGTTCCTAAATTTTACAATAAACTTTATACATAGAATTACTTTGACAATTGAGACACTCACATTGAGATGTCGTTATCTTTTCTAATTTTATCCCGAGGTTCTGCAGGAGCCTGAACCGAGAATAACAGCTTTAGTTTTTTAGTTCTGTTTGGTTTTACACCCAAGCAAAGGCGAGCACTCTCTAGGATTGTTCACATAGCTGCCGTCCTGACCTGCAGCCTGGGATCTTGTCCCAAAGGACTGAATGGACATCGTGTTGACCGAGTTCACGGTTTATCTACCTTTATGTTCAGTTCAGTTTGAGCAGATCCCAATGTTCCCCAGGGATCTCACTGTGAGATTCAAAGCAACAGGGAAATTGATCTTTTCCTCTATTCCAATACAAATGTCTCATGTTAATGCTTAAACACTACAGAGATTATATTGCTGTATTTAGAGTTACTTACTATCCCGTACACAATGTTTCAACCCTATCTGCACTTCTATCTATGTATGTATTTTACTTTTGTATATTCTGTTCTTTTTTTGGTTTAAAGACCCCTCTTCCCCCGTACTATCCACCCCTACCTATTGCAAATACTTATCTTCTTATACCCACTCACCCACATTCACACAATCATACACATAGATACTGTGTACTACGTTCCACTTATAGCTTTCTGTGCTGTACCAGCCTTCTCCATCCATCACTTTATGCCAGAGCAAAACTTGTTTCCTACCTAATTCTCTTAACCCCAAGTCATGGGATCACTTAAGGTTATAAGCTATAATGTCAGAGGCCTCCATAGTCCCATTAAGAGGAAGAAAATCCTTAATCAGCTGAGGAGAGCCAATTGCCAGATAGCGTTTTTGCAGGAGACCCATCTATCGGACTTGGAGCATGAAAAGCTAAACAAATCTTGGGCAGACAAGGTGTTTTACTCATCACACCACTCAGGAAGAAGAAGAGGAGTCTCTATTCTGATACATAGACAGATTCATTTCACACCAACTAAAGTTCACAAAGACTCTGAGGGTAGATTTATTCTGATAAATGGCTCTATTGATGGAATACAAGTTTCTCTCATGAACATATATGCCCCAAATGAAGATGAGCCTGGCTTCATTAATACAATCTTTAACACTATACTGCAGCACAGCTCTGGGATTCTGCTGCTGGGTGGGGATTTCAACTGCGTTGTATCTCAGCTTATGGATAGACAACCTCCTTCAAAATCTCCCACTTCTCAAATGAGTAAAAGACTGAAACACTTATCAACAGAGTTAGGTCTAGCAGATGTTTGGAGAAGCAAAGGGGAGGGTTTTTACCTTCTTTTCACAGACATTCATCCTATTCCAGGATCGATTATTTTTTTACCCCCACAGCAGAGTTACACAGGATAGAAGACATAAAGATCTTACCGATTACAATATCTGATCACTCTCCTCTTGTGGTGTCCTGGGACATAGGCCACACACCATCAGCAAAACAATGGAGATTAAATACATCACTCCTAAATGACAAGGAATTCATCTATTTTGTCAAAATTGAATTAAGTACTTATCTAGATACAAATGCTTCACCAAAAATATCAACTCTTATTTTATGGGACTGTGCCAAAGCATATATTAGAGGTCGTATTATTTCGTTTGCAAGTGCTAAAAAAAAGAGAAGGGAAGCAACACAACGTGAATTAGAAGACAAAATAAGGCAGCTTGAACAACAGCATAAAGGATCGTCATCCCCCAGCATACTTAAAACTCTTAAACAAGCACGTAGAGATCTAAACACCCTAATTACAGAAAAGATCGAGGGAAAATTAAGGTTTACAAATCAAAAATATTACGAAAACGGTAACAGAGCTAGTAGATTATTGCCATTAAGACTAAACAAACAGCAATCATCCAATATAGTACAGAAGTTAGTGTCTAATAATGCAACACTCACGAAACCGAATGAAATTCCACAGTCCTTTGCTGAATTTTATAAATCCCTGTACAAAAACACGGACACCCGCACGGACAACAAAGAATTGGCGCAATTTTTAAGGGACATCAAATTAAGAGAGTTATCTGAGCCTATGGCAAAAGAGCTAGATGAACCAATCAATGAATGGGAAATACAGCAGGTAATCTCTACATGGAAAAACAATAAAAGCCCTGGGCCAGATGGGTATATAAATTAATTTTATAAAATGTTCAAAGAGGAAGTGTCACCTTTGCTGTTAAAAGCTTATCACCATGCGTTACAATCTGGTACTATGGCCCCCTCCTGGAGGGACACAACAATAGTAGTAATACATAAAGAGGGCAAAGACCCGACCAAATGCCAATCATATAGGCCCATATCGCTACTTAACACAGACCTGCGGATATTAACTAATATTCTTGCAAAACGCGTCAATAAAATGATCACGAAAATTATCCATCCGGATCAAACCGGGTTCATTACCGGAAGATATTATGGGGACAATATTAGAAGGTTACTAAATCTAATGACACATCCAAAAGTAAAAGAAGAGGAAGCAATGATATTATCCCTCGACGCCCAGAAGGCATTCGATCGAGTGTCCTGGCAATACTTATTTCAAACACTGAGATGATTCCAATTTGGCACCAATTTCATTAAGTGGATACAAACATTATATTCCAATCCGCAGGCTACTGTTAAAGTGAATGGGTTTTTATCAGACCGATTTGCTTATCAGGGACAACGATAACATAAAAGGACTGACAATAGATGTAGAACAGCATAAATTATCACTGTACGCAGATGATGTGCTTTTATATTTAGCGGAACCTGCTACAACAATCCCACACTTAAAGGATCTCATCTCCATACTCCGGGTACTTCTCGGGGTATAAAGTTAATGTGGATAAAGCAATGGCTATGGATATAAGTGGTGGAATTTCACAAACGGTGAAACTCCAGAGTGGTTTCAGATGGCCTAAAGATGGCATCAAATGTCTCGGCATCCAAATACCCCCATCATTAAGAAATATATTCTATGCAAATTACAAAAGTTTGATCCATAATGTTGGTAAGGATTTGGACCGATGGGCAACGCTCCCCCTGTCTTTGTTAGGCCGACTTGAGAGTGTACGCATGAATGTGCTGCCTAAGCTTCTCTATCCATTTCAGATGTTGCCTATTGATATTCCTAAATCCACATTTGATAAATTGGACAGGTTAATTTCGAAATCCATATGGCAAGGAAAGCGGCCAAGAATCAGGCTAAAAATATTGCAGCTATCTAAACCAAAGGGAGGGCTCAAACTTGTGCGAGGCCCCTACAGATCTTGCCTTTCCTAGATGTCCCCTTACGAGAAACTCAAATGGGCGAGTGGACTAAAGTCACACTAACAATTTGGAGAAAAATCAAACTAGCATTTGGATTGTCCAAAGCAATTCCAGCACTAACCAATATTGGATTCATAAAGGATTTTGTACCCTCCAGTTTAGTTACAGGATTTAGAAAATGGTCAGAACATGGACTCGCTAATCTATACCAACGCCTGAAGGATGGCAGACTTAAGTCATTCCAGCAGCTGAGAGAGGAATTTATACTTCCCCACACAGACTTTTTCCGATATCTACAACTAAGGGACTTCCTAACGAAACACAAGGAATGGGATAAAGTTCTGGAGCCCACTCCAATTGAAGAGTTCCTGATGAAATTACAAACAGGAAACGGGGATAAGAAAATTATAGGCCGTTTTTACCAAATATCTTTAGGCATGAATTCGAACAATACGCTTTAAATAAAAGGCAGATGGGAAATTGAAATGAATACAGACATACCACAGGACATATGGGAAGAAATATGCACCGAAGCACATCTAGTGACCAACTCTAATACCTGGAGGGAATTCAGATGGAAAGTGATTTCAAGATTCTTTCGGACGCCAGAAATAGTGGCTAAAATGGGCTCTACACACTCGAATAAATGATGGAGAAATTGCGGTACACATATTGGCGACCATATCCACATATTTTGGACATGCTCCAAATTAAAAACATTCTGGGAAGAGGTATTTTGGGCACTCAAAGATGTATTCGACCAAAATTTCACTAAGGATCCAAAAGTGGCACTGCTGGGAGCAATACCGGAAGGCATTGATGGAAGAGCCAATAAATATCTCTTACAAATATTGCTAACAGCAGCAATTAAATGCATCACAATTAAGTGGTTAAAACCTGAGCCCCCAACATACAATTTATGGATTGAGAAGGTACGGGCAATTTACCACATGGAACAAATAACCTATTCCCTAAGACTCCAAAAAGACACATTTATTAAAAGGTGGAGCCCTGCCATGATTATACTGATACAGTGATCGGTGATCTGAATATTTTATATATCCTAGATCATACTTGTATCTTTGTCTTCCTGACCCAGTTCATCTCGCTAAGCACATACACACACCCATACAACACACACACATACAACACATACACACACCCATACAACACACACCCATACAACACACACACATACCCTTCCACACACTTCCCCTCCCTGACCTCCGATCCTTCACCACATTGATTTTTATTTTAATTAATTAATTAATTAACTTTATTTTATTTTAATTCTTTGGATTGTTTAAGAATGTGTCCTCCCTTTTTCTCTGAATTCAATTGAAATTACAGTTTAAGATGGAGTCTTGTTTTGTTTTTTGTGTTTTCTCTCCCCCCTTGTTTTAAGTTGTGACATTTTGTGTAAAAACAAAGAGACAGCTGTAAAATGAAAATACAGTGGTAAAGAATGTGATAATGATTGTATAAGTTGCTGAAACTGCAATAAAAACTAAGTTAAATATATATATATATATATTTAACTTAGTTAAATATATATATATTTAACTTAGTTTTTATATATATATATATATATATATATATATATGGTCAAAGGTTAGAAAAAAGCTAGGACTCCCTATATCCATATCTAGAACATTGACTTCCCTCCATCTAAACTAGAGGCAGGGTTCAAAAAGTGGGAAGAAAAAGGCTTAATCATGTTGGAGCAGTTTTTTGAAGGAGGAGTCCTGTT
>CAKAOH010019327.1:0-35103 GCA_916701665.1 Sebastiscus tertius
TAGTGGACCACTTAGCAGCTAAAAAGCCAGATATTTCCCTCAGGAGTTGGTGGAGACCAAAATCAGAGCTAAAAAGTAGAGTGAATATTGGAGTTACATTTCTTTGATGGACAGAAACACGACTCCAAATGAATGCTGATGTTGCTCTGTGTAAATATTTGCTAACATGCCAACATAATATGCTGACATTACGCAAATGTTCTGTTGCTTGTCGCCAACACGTGGAAAAAACCAACAAAAACAAAAAATCCATCATTGCAGTGGGGAAAGACAACAGTTCACAGATATGATCAATATAAAAGATTTCCTTTAATTTCGATACAAAACATATTCCAGAGGGCTTTTGTTTTTAACAGGGTTCTGTACCTTAATAATACCTGTGTGGATGGAATAATGTTAAAACAATGTTGTTGTTGTTGATAATACATTAAATGTCTTTTCTTATGCAATCTAACAATTTTTACTGTTTAAATGATCGTATAGTATCAATAGAATTGTTAATATTCTTATATTCTGTTAATTGTTATGATCTTTTTATGATGCTTATGCTGTATGTTATATTATGTGCTGTCAAATATGGTTGTTGATGTTGTTTCTAGTCTTTAATGCTCTTTGTGTAAAGCAAATTCCCACAGAAGAAAAACAAGTATTTTTTTTAAAGCAGCTCTAATAAATATTTTGTATAATAATGGATGGATGTGAAAGGGGTCGCTCTACAGTCTCTCCTCAACTAGCTGTGTTGGCCACTAGCTTGTGAACGGAGTGGCTTAAGATCCATATACTTCCTTCAGGCGGTGGTTAAGTGGGGACTAGGGTTGGGCGATATATGTTAAAGTTTTCCATCTGGCCTTCGTCAGCCCAACAACTGGCGATTACTGATATATTCGCGCAGGTATGGGTGACAAAAATCCCAAGGTCTATAAATGTTAAGTAAAAAATAAATACATAAATTATGAGTAGAAAACACCATCAATATTTAAATACCAACAACTATAGAATATTCCTTCACTAATTATGTATATACGTTTCCAACTGCTAATCAGGATACGCATAATTACAGTGAGATTGTTTAGAATTTCCATTGGTACGAGAGTAAATGTATGTGTTTGCCTTGACCTAGACACATTATCATTTTCATACTAACAGCTCTGATGGCTATCAGCATTTCAATTAGATCTTTGTGAATGTTCAATTTGGCATGATGGTCAAAACAACCCACTTTATCTCCCCTCAGATAGAATTAAGTCTCCAAACCAGCTCTCAGAAACTCCACTTCGCTGATTATTCCCCATGACGATAAAATAAAACTTCATGCCACAGAGTGTGTGTGTGTGTGTGTGTGTGTGTGTGTGTGGGTGTGTGGGTGGAGATACCAGATACCGCTCAAATTGATTCTTCTGCCAATTGATTCATCTCGTGCTGAAATGAAGACGGCGATAATCTCTCGGTCTCTCCGATTGAGCTTTTTTGATGGCGTGTGACTGAGCGCCGAAATACACGACTGCTGCTCATTGATTGGAATGCAGAGTGCACACATTAAGTCTGCACTGACGCTACATGCGAGGTTCAAAGAGCGACGAATGCGCAGAAGAAGGGGGTTTATCTGGCGCGTGTTGGAAGTGTTGTTGGGGCTGATAACTGCATCAGATACTCTGTTGTCATCCCACCTCTGTGGAGGGCTCGGGTTCTGCAGCTGGAAATAAGCATGAAGATGTCAGATGTGGCCTTGAAGAAGTTCGCTGATGTGATAAAAAAAAAAAAAAACAAGGCCTTGGGGGGAAATTCGCAACATTAATAATCACATTAGAATATGAGTGGTACATGTCAGCGAAGCCTCTAGAGATTGCAGCTGTTTTTTAAGGTGTATTTATTTGTTTTCCTCTTTCTCTTTTGGAAACTCACCACCTTGACTATATCCACTGTCTCCTTCAGATCAGCCTTATACAGTAGTGGAATAAATTTGGATTAATTGCAGCCCCGGTGCCAGATAGCTCCGCTCAGCTCGGCTCGCCCGACTGCTGGGATGCGAGCAGAGAAATCATCTGCCACCTCTTCCCTGCACTGTATATCCCTTGTCATTGCACCGCAGAAGTCTTGCCCGCTAAAACAGAGGTAATTAAATCTCCCCGCTCTCATTAAAAATACAGCTGTCTACCACCGAGCACCACGGCGGCACCGCTAAGCAAATGTAAATTTTCATTTCATGGTGCTGAGAGAGAGAGAGGGAGGCTGTTCTCCGGCAGCCACCGTGGCCCCTGCCAGCGCTGTGAGGAATAACTGCTCCCCCTTAAATAACTGTCCTTTTGTTTCCTGCAGAATTACATAGGGAAATGGCCCGTGTGTTATATAATTTGCGGATTAGGTGCAGTCATGGGTCTCTCGGTTACTGCTTCGAACAGTGTGGGTATTCAGGTGTCTTTTTTTTAAAGGTATATGGTCGGATTCGGAGATGTTAACTGATTTTTAATTGGCTTTTCCTATTAAAAAAGGCTCAGATGCTCCTCCAAGATTAACACTGGGAAACTTCTGCGAGGTTAACCACTAGTTGACATGCCATGCACATTTCCTCTCCATTAAGAAGAAGAATGGGTTTTGCTGATTTCTAAAGATTGGACTAAATTAAATACTGTACGCCCTGCGGAAGTGTGATGCGCTGAGTGAGTGAGGGAGGAAGTCAGGTCCTTGGATTGACTGAACTTTAATGATGAATATACTCTTTATGAGGTTCCACACAGCTGTTGTAGTCAGAATACTAAGCATAGGAAACGCAGAGCATGGAAGCAAAGACACAAGATTCATCCAGCAAACAAGAATCAGGATACAGTTTAATAAGAATTCTTTCTATATTAGATGACATATTTACATTGATACATTGAAATGTGTTCCGCTTCATGGTGTGCATGGCATTCGTCTCTCAAAGTCAAACAAGACCACTTTTCCTGAAGCAAAAATGTTCAGAAAGTCATTGAAAGCAATACATTTTTATTGCAATCTTTATTATAGATTATATTGGAAATACCTTGGAGGAAATACAGATACCAAAAACAAGTTTTATTTGTAACTCCACAGGAGACTGCCCACTCCCCAGAAAAACAACAGAGTTGGACATAAGCACATAAAACAACCTATGTTTGTGTTTTCCTGACAATGATCTTTTATGACTGTGTGAATAATAGGTTAACTGTGGCCTCAGATGCAAAGGTGGAGGTGTAGGGTGATGCTGTAATAGTTACAAGTTACAAAAGAGAGAAGGTTTGTGTGTACAACTCTCTTTTTTAATGTATGGTCTGCAGTTTTTAGCATTTGTCACTGGCATAGTCCGCCATACCCGTCAACTTGCCACAAGGAATTCACAGAAATGGCGCAGTGTCAGCATTTTATATTTGATCTCACTCAGCCTCACTGTTCACTCCCTTCCAGCCGGATCAGAGCTGTATTAAGTTTCTGCTACGGTAATACTAATGCAGGCTTTTATTGTGAAGGTCGCCTGAAGTCACATTTAAAGCTTCTGTAGGCAACAAGTTTTTGGCATCATTGGGCAAAAATTCCATAATAACCTTTCAGCATATTGTAATTCAAGTGTTCTGAGAGACTTCTGCACCTCCTCATGGCTCTGTTTTCAGGCTTTAAAAAAATCTCCCGCCCGTGATGGGAGACTTCGACCAATCACAAGTCATTTCAGAGAGAGAGCGTTCCTCCTATTGGCTGTGCTCCAGCTGGTGGGCGGTGCTTGGTATTTCCTCAACAGATCTCAACATGGCAAACACAAACTTTATCATTTTACAGCTAAACAGTACACTACAAGATGATTCTGAAAACATTTGAGGCGACAAATAGGCATTAACGTAACAAAATATCGATTCATATTTTATCAGCACTGCCTGGTTTGACCATTTGGTCGGAGTTCGCGAGTGATTGACTCGTGGCTCTCATAGACGGCAGACTCCAGATCAGTTATGATTGGTTGTTTTCCTCCGGTCTGTGAAATCTTGCAGATGCCATTGTAGGAGCACAGGAGGACACCGGAGGACACAGAGGCACATGATTATTACCTGTCTCATGTACTACTGTCACGATACAGTGACCGTTTTATAAAAATAACTTAATTTCTACCCATTGCTGCTTCAACCAAGTGTTTTTGTTGCATAACCTTAAAGGAACAGTGTGTAGCATTTATCTATTGTCAGAAATGTATTATATAATATTAATAAATATGTTTTCTTTAGTGTATAATGACCTGAGAATAAGAATTGTTGTGTTTTTGTTACCTTATAATGAGCATATGGAGCATGTCCTCTTCAGACAAACCAAACACTGGCCACCAAATCCTACACACTGCACCTTTAAGCGTAGTTTGCCGTAACATTAACCATACTGGAATTGTCATATGCATATAGATGTAGAAAGAAATAATAAAAATGTTGGATATTTCAACACAATGTCACTAAAGGTAATCCAGGTCAGGTACAGAGTCATTCAACATGAGCAAGCTGCCTGGCAATAAGGTTGGTCATGGTCATCTCAGAAAATGCTCATAGGATAGTTTGGGAAGATTGTGTGGTTTAGGTATGAGGACCAAAATCAGAATCTTCACAGAAAAAAAAAAGACATTTTTAATGAGATACTCGAGCTGTTTTTCATTATGTCTGACAAGAGGTTGGTAAGAAAATCCCCTGGCTTCACTGTCAAAAAAAAAAAAACACCTTCCAGTCTGAGATGCATCATGTAGAGTCTGAATGTATTTACTTGGCCCTGGGTAGATTTAAGAGCGCATGAAAAATTCTAAGTACGGCGCAGGAAAACATGCACAAATGCAGTGAATGACAGTTATGCATCGGCAAGGCGTGTAGTCGGGACCTTTTCCCACGAGTGTTACGGTTCATAAGGGAATAAGATTACTACTGCATGAAGCCACTATGGTCAAATAAGGAGATTTCATTGCCTATCGCTGGCATTGAGTCAGAAACAGAGATGCTGAGAGTTGCAGAGCTCTTGCGGTACATTTTGAGATTTCATTTCACTTTCATGGCAGGGGCATGAGGTCTGAAGATGTGCCTACCCCTTCTGTCAATCATCCAGGCAAACACACCGAAGCAGATCTATAATTCAACTACAGGGGAGCTCATACAATTCATAGGGGCCGGTGTTTTCTGCTCTTTTTTCCTCCTTTTTTTTATTTTTTTGGGCTTCTCTCCTCCTCAGTGTTGAACCCTGTTGCATTTACTCTTTAATTCTACAGCCAAAGCTTGCACCTGACACCTTGACCACCCTCTTAGACAGTAGAGCAGCAGAGGCTGCAGCACCCACATGCCACAATTCAATTATCTCAGCGACTTACAGAGAGGGAGAAAAAATAAAGGATAGATGGGGGCTTGGGGGGAAGTGTTCATTCAGCTGTCCTGAATTTGTCCGGTCCTTCCTCTGTTTCCACTCATTTCAAAGCGTGAGAAGGCGTTCCAAAAACATCATGTCCTTCAACAGACTTCCCTGTTTAAAGCTGTCAGCGGATGATGATAAATCATGGTGGTGCCCTGGTGTTAAACATGCTAAAAGACATTCGACTTAAGAAGACACACGGTGTAAGCAGAGTCAAATGTAAAAAGGGATCAGTGTAACACAACGTGGGGCTTCTCTCAAGTGCAAAAGCAGACGCTTTCTCAGGTGATTCATGCAGCAGAGCGTCAGCATTTTTTAAGATGCAATGCAAAACAGGAAATGAAGCAGAACATTATGTCAGCGGTTTATAGGTGTCAGCATTTGGAGAAATATCAATTGAAATTGGGGAGTATTAACTGGAGGCCAATGTTTCTCTCATTTCTTTTTCCTAAAACGGCTCTCTTCTTTTTTTTTCTCTCTCTCTCTCTGAGTATGAGGAGTTTTTTCCTGCTGGGGTTTCATCAGGGTAGTGCTGGTTAGGTGAGACACAACACCACGGCCACACACTTTGCTTTCTAAACAGCGCTGCGGAGCGTAGAACATGGAGAGCTCCCAGCTAAATTACAGGCACACGCCTCCAAGTACCTACCACAGACAAGTTATTTTTAAGGCCCCAAACCGACGTTCTAGTGTCATTGTACTCAAGCATGACACCAAAACAGCCACCAGCGAGGACTTGGGGACAAGCTGTAATCTTTGCCTTCAGGGAGATGTTAAAGGGAGATGACTTAAGCCTGAACAGATGGGCACAATGCAGACCTCAGAGTGCAGTTTACTGTATAAGCAGCCTGCAGATATGGCTGCTGTGTATGACCACTTTGTGGACTCATTTTGGACACCGGTCAGCAGTGTTGTAGTCAAGACCACCTAAACCGAGACCAAGTCATGACCAAGACCAGAGTGTATCGAGACCAAGACTTTGAGGGGTTGAGACCAAATCAAGACCAAGACCGGGCCAGTGCGAGTCCCACACTGCATGACGCACTTACAATATAATTTGAAACATGAAAACCATAGGTTGTCCTCAAATTGCCTTGAGGACATCCAGAGATCCACATTCCTATGAAAACACACACAGAAAACCAATGAAGATTCCTCTTCATTCACCTCTTTTATTGCCATATACTGTGTGTATACATAAGTGCGCCACGAGAAATGTCTTGATAAAAGAATCATCGATTGCATAGGTGAATTTTATTTGTGGGAATTTTCATTTGTTTTCTATGAGCAATCACAGTACTGATGTTAAAAATTAAATCAATGCACAGGCAATTTAGTGGTATTCCCGCAGTCGTGGTCTTGAAATAAAATCCTCTGAGAACGAGACAAGGCAGGATAAAATTGCGGTCAATCACAAGACCTTCAAAAAGTGTTCTGGAGACCGGTCTAGAGACCAAGACAGATGTTGAGTACTACAATACTGCTGGTCAGGTACAATATCACCTCTAGTTAGGGCCAGGGCGATATATCAAATTAAATCATCAAACTTTTTGTGTAACATGTCTACATCAAATGAATTATGACAAAATACAAAAAAAGGTTGCTTTCAGTTACAAAGTACTTTGGATGGTAGATGCTATACTACCTATCTTGATTCACAACTGTGGCAGATGTTTATGTAGGTTACGGGACTGTCGTGAATCAGCTGGTTAGCCAGCTGCCACTCGAAAAAGTCTCTGCACACTGATCTGAGCTCTCAGTTTGCATTTGGCGACGAGGCATGATCTGTATTTACAAAAGGTGGAGCCGTGGGAGTCGACCGTGTAGCCGGGAAGCTAATGCTAGCTAGACGGCAGTCTGCAGATATCAGTCTGATGTCAAGAGACAAACAGCAGGAGCAGATAAATTAGTGTGCTGACTTTTCTGCTCTATCTTGAGCTGATTAATTATTAAACCAGATATCTGTGCTCTGTTGAAGCATCTGGTACTGACAGATAATCATGGGGGATAATCAGTATTTTTGAATCAGTATTTTTTAAATATGCATTGACACAATGATGTTTCAATCACATTTTAGTTTCACTGCATTTTATAGAGAAAAAAAATGGAAAAGTGTGATTCATCCTCCTGCTTGGGGAAAAAAATATTTTTTTTGGCATAATATTGCCTTGCTACCTCTAGTTTAGGAATACTAATTAAAATTGCAGCCTTACTGTTATGATAAGAGTTAGCTTTTCCAGTTTAGAGGGACATTATAACATTTTTTAAACAGTTCAGACTGCATGGCCAAAGTGTGGTATAACAACGAATTCACACCAGAGCAGCGGCGAAGTGCGGCCTGCGGCAATCTGCCATGCAATGTCTATGAAAAGCTGGTTTGATTCTGCGGCAAAGTGCGGCAAAAAAAAAAGTTGGGAAAAGTTTAACTTTTAGCAGTGAAGTGCAGCCAGAAAATACCCGCAGTCGATCTGTAAACAGATCCCGTCACTCTTGTGACATGTTGTCCTATTGTTACAAAGAATTTCTAACTCCCTGAAACACAACAACACGCCTTCATTTAGAGGAGCAAATGTGAGGGATCTGGTGGTATCAAGCGGTGAGGTTGCAGATTGCAACCAACTGAAACTTCTCCTGCGTGCCAAGCGTGTTGGAGAGCTATGGTGGCCGATGTGAATGTCCCTCTTTAGAGCCAGTTGTTGTACGAGTAGCGTAGGTCATTTGGAGCAGAGCCAGTGAGTGTTTACGTGTGAAGTGAGTGGTGAAGCAAGAGAGAGAGAGTGGTGGCGACGGCAGCAAGTAACGTTATTGACTCCGGCCCAAGCAGGAAAACACAACGATTCTTTTTTTCAGGTGATTATACACTAAAGAAAACATACTATACTACTATATTACAGTCAATTTCTGCCAATAGATCCCCCTAATTGTTACACACTGTTCCTTTAAAGATCAGACTTCATGTTTTGTTCTTACCCACTAAACCTGTGCAGCTTCAATTTAAGGGCAATTTACAGTTGCCAATCCCAGGCTGCAGGGCGATTCAAAGTGAGGTTTAACCACTGCACCAGCGGGCTGCATTCCATACTGTATGCACTATAGAATATAGGAAGGTGAAAATGTGAACTGGGGCACTTGCAGCACTATCCAATATTCTTGCTAATCAAAGGAGTTCAAGTCCTGTACTGAACAAGCAGGAGGGTCCCATGCAGGTACATACAAGCGTATTCATTATGCATTTCATCACATCTGAGAGCAGCTCTGTCAGATGTGGGTCTGGGAGGCTCTTTTGTGGATGAGTGGCTGGCTGCCGCACATAAAGACCTGGAACATAAGCAGCAAGTTGCTTTATGTCTTGCACATTGGTTGCGGCAGATCCCGTATTTTTACACGGCATGCGCAATTGCCCTTCAATTACCATCGTGAGGGCACGATGATATCTAGGCATTATGCGCTCCGCCGAGGTGCTGGCGAATCGTGTGCGAGCGTCAGTGTTTGATGATGGAGCACTTTGATTAATCAGCGGAGACTAGTTGGGAGACTCCCCGGCGGTAAAGAGTATCCAGGGAGGCATCTTGAAAGGCAAGTGGTTTCACTTCAATGCCCTACGACTTCCGTCGAAAAAGACGGCAGGAAAGGGACAATCAGCACTTTATCTCCCTTTCAGACCTGGGCTTCCGCTCGGAGAAGAGAAAAGCAGGTGCCAGGTGTTCAGAAAAGCCAGAGCGATATGGACGTGACGCTCCGGAGCTGACCCCGCTGAACTCTTGTCTTTATGAAAAAGCCCCAGAAAGTCTCCTTTATGATCACAGCGCTCGGAGAGAGGCGATGGGGGCGAGTTCTTTGAAGGCCTCCGTCAGTCTGCTGCTGTCGGAAGCTCGCAGGTACGCTTTCATAATAACTTCCTAATTCAAAAAGCAGACCATATTGAGAGGTTGTCGCCACAAATTGTTTAGCTGAGGTATGCACTAAACTTGTGTCAACCCTTTCTTTTGTGCTCCATAAAGCTGTCACAAATTTGACACCGTAAAGGATCAGAAAGTTTTTTTTATTATTCTTTTTCTCTGGTAAACTCTCCTTTCTCACACATGCTAAATGCCACGACTCCAGGCAATACATCACCCTTCAAGGTGGACGTTTTCAACATGTGGAAGCCGAGTTTGGTTTTTCTCCCCTTTTTTTTTCATTCCCGTGCAGTTTCAAAGAAAAACAGCTCCAGTGTTTGAACAAGCGAAAACAAGCGGCTGTACTTTGGCAAACCGAGTAATCTCGGAACGTATTTATCCAAACAAAGCCTGGTCCAATACCATCCCACTGTGGCTTCCCAATGGTTTCTGCATCATCCACCTCGAGCCCTACAATAACACTGGGAGCCTCGGGGCTATTTTCAGATTTCCCAGATTTCCTTGCAGGGATACAACACTTAGTGGTTGAGAGCAGCCTCTCTCACTCAGCTGTGTTTGTTTGTGCAGGTAACATCTGCACCGAGTTTGGTGTCTGATAGCTAAAATTAGATATGGAACATACAGTAAATTTGTAGCTTTTAGCCGCTGCAGATTTCTGTTTATGGACAAAAGAAACAAACTATTCCAAATTGTGCAAGAGGCAGCGGATGAGTGACTGCTGACGTGTGAGCAGCAGATATGACTTCTTATGATCCTATCTCATGTCCACTGCGGTAGATTTACATTTGTATATAAAAATGTAATGTGTTCTACAAACATAGCTCCTTTGGTGTCTTTTTTTAGATTTATTAGTTTAGACTTTATTACTTGAAAATCAAATGATTTGCAACGAGTTACTGTTGATATAATCCACAGGAATCACAGCAATGCCATCTCATAATTCAGCCCGTTCACATGAAAAGGCGCATGAATGCCTTGACAATGTGCAAGGCATTTAGCGTGCAATAAGAATGCCTTACTTTTGGCGTGTCATTTGTATGCCATGTAGTCTGTACTGACTAAAATGTAAACGCATCCGTGTCAATCTGCTACGCTCAGAGTATAGTGACGTAGAAAAAAACGTGAGACCGACTGCTTATGGCGGGTCCAACAAACACAGGACTTTCAACCAGGAGACCCGTGTTTTGTTTTGTAAGCTACGTTGACGTGTTTTCCGTACTTATGTTATGTTGTTTCCGTACATATTTTATTTAGTTCGGTTTTGGAAAAACATCATGGTTGGGCTGAAAATATGTATGTAAACTAAGTGGCTTTGTTGCCTAAACCTAAACTGCAGATATTACAATAGATTTGTTGTGTGGTGTACAAATGACACGTGGAAACCCTAAAATGCGTCCTCATGACATATGGAATGTCCATGTCATGTTGGGTCATTTACACGCCTTCAAATGAGATCAGGTTGCATAATTTGACAGCTTCTGCCCAAGGTTTCTACCCGTTGAACAGAATTTTTTCCTTGCCACTGTTGCACCGAGTGCATGCTCATGGGGGATCTCTTGTTGGGTCTCTAAATTATAGAGTACGGCCTAGACCTGCTCTATATGAAAAGTGTCTTGAGATAACTTATGCTTTGACACTATAAAACACACACAATTAACTCTTATTTCCAGGTGATTATACACTAAAGAAAACATATTTATTAATATTATATTCCATTTCTGCCAATAGATCCCCTTAAATGCTGCACACGGGTCCATCAAAGGGGCATTTCACATGTTTTACATGTCAAAGTCATAGCGAGGAATCGGGGTGTGTGGGGTTGGGGGGTTGTTTAGATGTTCTGGTAGGTACATTTTGTTACCTTCAGACAGTAGGCTAGCTTTATCCCCCTGCTTCCAGTCTTTATGCTAAGCTAAGCTAACTGCTCAGTGGCTTGAGCTTCACATGTATCGTACAGACATGAGAGTGGTATCGATCTTCTCATCGAACTCACTGCAAGACAGAAAGTAAACGCTTTTGCAAAAATGTCAAACTGTTCCCTTAATATCAACCATACAGTAGTTTTCTTACTCATCCTCTTCCCAGTATTTGTTTTTTAAGTGGAATTTAGTATCCACACTGAAAGTTTCACTAAAATTAAAACAAAACAAATTTTACAGTCCCAACCTTGCACTATTGTATCTGGGGAGCTGGTTATATTAGCACATTTCATTATTCTGTGTGAAGGTTTCATTAATGAATTTAAAACCAAAATCCCCAAAACATGTAGTCCACTGTGAGTAGTCCAGCTGTCATCTTCATCTTTTTTAACCTTTTTTCATTGAAAATAATATTGATATTGTGTACCTGCACTCATGATAAAATCTCCTTTAAAAGCAAGTTGTGTTGTCACTTTCTCAACTGTCACTCTTTTCTTTGTGCTCATGTTGTCAGGGGCTTCAGCCAAAGCTGCAGTATTGTGGGCTCTTATTGGGTTGCCATGCTAGGATGAAGTAAGAGGACAAAAGCACAACTTCTGTCAGTATGTGGTAATTAAGATGTAAAGTTGTAACCTTGCATACATACAACACTAATAGCCACTCACAGACAAAAACAGATTATGTGAGCGAAAGCTGATTTCACGCACAAGCTTTCATCTTCTACTTAAATGAATCAAACATTATTTATCATGCTTTAATTAAATCTGACTTTGTTTCTGTGATATCAATTTTTGTTTTTGCTCCAAATCCTGTGATATTCTTGAGAAGGCTGATACAATCACCTGCTGGAGCTTTAAGACTTTGCTATTCTTCCTATTCTCTGCCCTGTGTTGGGGGGTGGGGGGAGAGGGAGACACAGCCTCCATCGAACCCCCTTACAAAACCTGAAATGAGAGCTTGTAGCTCTGTCGAGGCGTCATCACCCAGGTGTGCCAACAAAAGCTCCGGCACATCCAACCGCTGACCCCTGGGAGAGGTCGTGTAAGACTCCAATCTAAATTCCTGTCTGACAAAACCCCTTAAAAAGCAGCCTGAAAAGGCTGTCCATCCACAATGCGGCACCTCGAAAAGGCTATTCAGCCAGCGAGGCTTCAATTGAGACATTCGGAATGTGTCGTCCCTTTCGGAAAAAAGGTGGAGCTCTGGGTTAAAGTTTCTAAATTAACCGCGGCTTATAACTACTGTAGGTAGCTAACTGGCTTTGCTAACTGGCTTTGCATGGCGCTACCGCCGAGGCCTCGGCGCGGGGCTGCCAGAGAAAGCCCCGAGGACGGGTATTATTCTGGCCTACATTCTGGCTCAGAGGTGCCCACAGCCCTGTCCCTCACAATTATTCAAAGTGTGACCGCGTGGTAGGGTTTGGTATCAGTGAAGTGCAGACTCCCTTCTCGTTGCCCTCTCACATTTCCAGCCGCTCTCTCTCTTCCTCTCTCTCTCTTTTCGCCTTCAGCAGTTTCACCACA
The DNA here is from genome assembly GCA_916701665.1 of Sebastiscus tertius. NCBI lineage: Eukaryota > Metazoa > Chordata > Actinopteri > Perciformes > Sebastidae > Sebastiscus > Sebastiscus tertius. The sequence continues at coordinate 12,718 of CAKAOH010019327.1, forward strand.
TGCAGAATGGAGGAGCTAGCCAGAAGGTGTTTCAAGGGCTTGAGCCCTTTCAGCCTTTGACAACCATGGCTGTGCAAATGCAGAGCTGTGACCTTGGCAACCGCTCTTATCCCGCTCCATTTTTCAACCCACAGGAGGGAGGGGATGTTGTTCCTGATCTGCGCCTTCACTCGCTCTTTAATATCTCTAATGAAAGCTTAAAATTCTAAGGAGGTGTAACGATAACAACATCCCATAAGACATCGTGGCCTCTTTGAGTGAAGTGAAAGAAAACGAGGGATGAGAGTGATCGCGAGCTAAAGAATGAGTTTTGACAGGATTCTTAGCTAAAATGTGAAGCCTGTCATACATATCTTTGCAGGACCAGGACTGTCAAATCCCCTGTAGAGTTTTATCAAGGTGTGCTGGATTTAAAATTCACTCGTACAACTCATTGGAAGCTCGTAGATCTGTGGTACGAATGGTTGTATGCAACATGGAGCTGCTCTCTTACCGGCTAGGTCTGAGGAAAAAAAAGAGGAATAAAAAAAAAAAAAATACAGAGCTGACAGTGTCTCTCTGTTACCCCAGTAGAATTGAGTTGCATTGGCACAAGCAGACTCTCCCTCTCTCCCTCCCTCACTCTATTGACTCTGTGGATAATCTTGACTCCCCAGAAAAATCCTTAAGCAGCTGGCCACAAACCTTGTGCTTGAGTGCACATGCATACAATATCGTCCTCCAGCCCCGGGGCTGTTTTTCCCCCCCTCTCCCTCTCTCTTTTTCTCTTCTTCCCCCAGTTCTCCAGTGAGTTCCTGAGCCAACACGTCTGGAAAAAAAAGGCAGGATTTGTTGGTAGGGACTGGGAGCGAGTGCCAAAATCAACACCGTGCTCCTCTCCTCTCCTCGGGGAGACCTGCAGCAAATTGGACTCGAGCTGGGTTTGTGCCTCTCGGACCCGCGTGAGGCTGCCGGCTTCCACCGCCGGGCCCCGCTGCACTGAAACCAGAGAGGCTTGTGTCCATTTGTGTTAAAAAAAAATAACCCACAAGTAAAGTGGTGTAGCAAATTGTACACAGTTCAAATGGATTGATTTCCTGTGTAAACAGGTAGGCCATTAGAGAGTTGGTTTTGATTTGTGACCATGCTAGGGCTGTATTAGTGGTTTCCTTCACGCCGGCCCACAGGTACGGCAGCCAAATAGCAAGTGTGTGTCCACATCTGCGAATGCTAAAATAACAACCCAAAGTATTGATTCCTATATAGCACTGGCAGGCAATGAATTGGAGCTCTGGGTTGGAATAGAAATACAAATTAGCCATGAATGAAAAGACAGAGCAGGGCGGAGTAGTTTGTCAGTTTTAATTTGGTTTTTCTATACTGATGTATCAGAAGGTGGCGGGCGAGCGGGTTCAAGCTTGTTTAGCTTGAGCACATCCTTTGTATCATTACACCTCCTCACATCAAACCCAACTGGACAGCCAGCGGATGACACCTTGTTTGAAGAGTTTGACGTTTGATCGAGGATGTGTTTGATGCGGGAGGAATAAAAAGTAACACCTTTTCAAACTGGGGTGCTGCTGTTTGAAGTATCAGGGCAGCACAGGGAAGCCCAGGTATGTTCTGATCAATTGCTATTGACTTTTTTTTGGGGGGGGGGGATTCAAAAGAATGGTGATGCCAAAGTGGTATTTAATATGATATAATATATGTGATATTTTCAGCCATAAAAGTAACACATAAGATAAAACTGGTGAATGATGACATTTGTTTTAGTCAATAATAACTGGATGCATTGTTGTGTGAGTAACCCAGACATCTGTATATAATTGGAAAACAGTTTTCAAAGTTATGAATATGATTTTATAATGTTCTCAAAATCCATTTAACGGTCTGTTAATGGAATACCAACATTTTGATGGTGTAATTAATCATTCGCAAAGCCCTTAGTTATTGTTACTTTGCTCATCAAGGTTTCTTGCATGACATTATACGGTGGCAGATTTACGACTGGAAACTTTTAAAACAATTTGTCGTTGATTTGACAGAGGTAGTCAAAAGCAGTGAAAGTCTTTTGAGGCTACAATGACCATTCTAGCATATTTGATCAGTTTTAGCTAGCAAGCTAATAATAGTTAGGCTAGGGTTAGCTCCTTGAGTTAGCAAAAACCACGTCTCCCGCTCACTTTTTTTTATGTGTTAAAAATGTACTTAATGTCTTCATACATTATTTCACCCAAAGAATGAGACTTAAGTTACACGTCTTTGGTAAAAAAGTCAGCATTCTCACCAGTGGGCAAGAAAAGTGAAGCCAATGTGGAAGTGCCTTGCACTTGCATTCTCACTCCTCTGGTTGCAAAAAGAAGTCTGATTGTATAGAAGTCTATGAGAAAATGAGCCTACTTCTCACTTGATTTATTACCTCAGTAAACATTGTAAACATGAGTTTATGGTCTCAATCGCTAGTTTCAAGTCTTCTTCAATACAGCATAATGTTCATTTAGTAAATTATGGTCCCATTTAGAGTCAAATAGCCCGTAAAGCAGGGGATGCTTCAGGGCGTGGCTACCTTGTGATTGACAGGTTGCTACCACAGCGTTGTCCCAACAGGTCCTCATCCCAACTCGTCACATACCGTCATTTTATTGCGTCACTCTAGTTATTAACCATAGTGACCCTTGGTGTCACTTTAGGATTAGGCAACAAAACCACTATAGCTAGGTTTAGGAAAGAACAACATGGTTGGGCTTAAAGCTACTACAATTGCACAGTGAAAATGACAATGAACATTGTGATTGACAGGTCGCTACCACAGCGTTGTCCGGTCTGGGGGTTGTCCGTGTTTTCCTCTTAGAACTTTAACCCTTTCACAGTGTGTTTTCAGTTCATCAGAGTTAATTGTAACATTTTGGGCACCTAAAAATATCTTATTCAGCGTTCGGTTGTACTTAGCTCCACCCTCTCGTGTCTTGGTTGCAAATAACCAAGATGGCGGCGGCCAAAATGCCGAACTCGAGGTCACGGTGACTATGTCCACTTCTTATATACAGTCTATGCTGTAACCCCACAAACTATGTAGTTGACATGCTCCTTGGCTTTGGAAGTAACGCATGGTTACCGCTGTCGGTAGAGAGTCAGTTAGCCTGACATGCTAATGATTGCACCTTTCGTTTGATCCACACAGATTAATCCATTCCTTACATTGGAGAAGCAAAAAGAGGACACCACCCCTCCAAATGCTTTAAATCACTCAATCCCTCCCAGCCCCATGTGCACCACTTTAACATGTGGACAAATCCAAGGCTTAACAGGCCCGCTGTGCTGAGTTGCAGTTTCTAAGGTATGATAGGAAAATCACTGTGTGGGAAAGTTAACAAACAGGCAATGAAACAGTGAGAGAGTCATTTATTTGTTACGTTTGTTACATATAAACTATGAAACCTTGTGTAAAAGTTTGGATTTCAACATTGAAAATACGCAACAATGCACAATAATGCAGCTTGTCACTTGAAGATGCTCAAAGTTTGCACACTTCTAACAAAAGTAACTGGAGGAAACGCTGAAGTCACACTATGTGTCTGAAACTCACATACACCTAATCTCTTGTTCTCTTTTGCCCCGGCACGTTGGAGCAGAGGAGAGAGATGAAATCAACTTGAAACAAACTCTGCTTGAATGTAAACAGTATAAGCACAGAGAAATGTGTTCATATCTAAAGTGAAAAATCTGAAGTGGATATAACCTCCCATCTCTGGCCACCGCATCGAGCGTGTGAGATGAACAGATGTCATGTCTTGAGAGTCCCTGCGAGATTACACGCAGGCTTTGTCTCAGCATGTAGAGCCTGTTAGATATGTTAACTCTGACGTTACTTTGCTTTGCCTCCCGCAGGATGTGCTCTCTGAAGGGGAACAGGAAAAAGAACTATTTCAAACAACTGACTCTCTGACCTAAGTATCAATTTCAACATGCTGTAGCCATTTTGTAAATTGATTACATTTTGCATCTGGAATATAAAAAAAAAGTTTTAAAAACTCATTAAAATAGCTGAAGTCTGGTTTAAAAACATAATATCATTTTCTATTTTTTTTCTCAGAATGTATTTGATGAAGCAGGTCTACCCAGTCCCTCCAACCAAATGCGTCTGATATTTTTTGAGTAGTCGTCACTGTAGTTTGCAGTAAAGTTCTTCAACTTCCTCATTATGACTGAAAAGGGACATGATGAGAAGCCGGCTGGCTGCATCCATCGTCAGTGTGGAAGCTTCTTCCTTCTTTTCTTCTGGCTGCTGTTTACTTTGTAACATTCCTTCACTTGAAACACATTTGTACAGTAAAGTGGTGCAACAGATGCAGAGGCAATGCACGCAACATCTGAGCATATGTGTGCATGCACAAACATGCATGTATATGTGTATATATGGGGAGAGGTGGGGTTGTGACATGATAGTAAAAAAAAAAACAATACAATTACATCTCAGACACCTGTGGGTGGGACTTGCTGTAGCAGCACCCTCAGCCATAGCTATGATGGGAAGGTGGGGTTGCTGCTGAGAGCGACATGTCTGTGTGGAATCTCCTCAGGACCTGCTATACCTACATGCATCATGCATCAATCAGTGGTCAGTGAAAACTTGTCATTGATGCTCACAATGGCTTTTCACACACTTCAGTGGATGCATCAATTATTAGTTAATCAGTCTCATTGTGGGAGGTGGAGGGGCGATGCGCCACGGTCGGTGCCCGGAGCAGGGATTTCCTGTTGTCGTAGTATAGGCGGATTATATATTAAGGATTTCCCACAATGTCGAACAAATATTTTACAACTAGGGCTGTCAATAGATTAAAATTAGTTAATCGCGATTAATCGAAAATGAATCTCACATTTCTTATCTGTTCAAAATGTACCTTAAGAGATTTGACAAGTATTTAATACTCTTAACAACATGGGAGTGGACAAATATGCTGCTTTATGCAAATGTATGTCAATATTTATTACTGGAAATCAATTAACAACACAAAACAATGATGAATATTGTGCTGAAACCCTCACAGGTACTGCATTTAGCACAAAAAATATGCTCAAATCATAACATGGCAAACTGCAGCCCAACAGGCAACAACAGCTGTCAGTGTGTCAGTGTGCTGACTTGACTATGACTTGCCCCAAACTGAATGTGATTATCATAAAGTGGGCATGTCCGTAAAGGGGAGACCCGTGGGTACACATAGAACCCATTTACATTCACATATCTTGAGGTCAGAGGTCAAGGGACCCCTTTGAAAATGGCCATGTCAGTTTTTCCTCACTAACATTTAGCACAAGTCTGGAGCGTTATTTAGCCTCCTTCACAACCAGCTAGTATGACATGGTTGGTACCAATGGATTTCTTAGGTTTTCTAGTTTCATATGTCAGTATCTTCACTCTGGCTTTTGAGCCCGCTGCAAGCTAAAAATCGCAAGTTGCATTAATGCATTAAAGCAATTAGTGGCATTAAAACAAACAACATTTGAACACTTTATTATCGCGTTAACTTTGACAGCCCTAGGAATGAATGTACTCATTTTGACCAAATAACTGGAAATAGTTTGACAAGCCTTTATAAAATTGTCCATATGATGCATTATCAGTTGCTGTAGGGTAATGTCAGCTTCCTGCTGCTGAAACGTGATCTGGATGGAGGGGGACTGCTGGCCCTGTCAGACTGCTTATCTCCTGTCCTGAAGCTTCCTGATCCCACCAAGAGGAAGGCAGGCTCCAGCACTCAGGAATATCACTTCTGAGCACATTCCTTCTCCTCATATGCAAAGACATTCCACTGTTCCCATCGGGAGAAACCTTGATCGCCTGCTAACTATAGAAGCCGGTGTAACTAATGCTGTTCCAGACGTGCTATACATGCTACTTCTCTCTGAGTCAAAAGCAGGATATTTGCTCTTTTACATAATGCACCTTAATGCATTCTGCCTTCCTTCAATCCGTGGTCACCTGTTTTCTGTGGAACACATTTGTGTTTGGAGGCAGATTTTTTTCCCCACATCCTGACTCTCCTGTGCTCTCTCCCCTTCTTCTCTCCGAGTGCTTCAAAGAGCAGGTATCCACAACCCCCTGGGGCTCCGTGATTGAAAGCTCAGAAGGAAGGACCGAGTGCCAAAGTCTTATAAAGAATGCAACAGAGAATACATATATTATTCAGATGACATTCTAATGCCGCTGGTCTGTCGACGCAAATATGATCCAAAAATAAGTTCTTTAAGGATTTCACAGGTAATGTTGAGCAAGTCATGGAGAAAAAAAACACAGAGTGCTGTATTAAACCATGTGTTAAATTTATTAGTGGGAGATGGAAATCAGAGGGACTGATCTGGCAAAGGCCCGGCGTCTTCTCTTTGACCCAGGATGGCATGACACACTTCTGACAAGCTCACCATGTTACGGCAGGAGAGAGAAATCCGCCCTCCTCCGTTTTAATGGTTTTCATCTCCATAGATCAGCCGTGACCACTTCAAATATTCCGGAAATCTTGCCGTAGAAAACTCGCGCGATTTGCCCTCCACTGGGAGGCTTCCAGATGTCAGAGCACCAAGCGATTAGCATGGCCCCGACATTAAGAGGAGGTGAAAACTCGGATACAAACATATTAATAAACCTCACTCCCTGCAGGCCTCGGGCCACCCTGCTGCTGCTGCTATTGCAATCCGCTCTTCGCATGGCTGTAAAAATCGGTTTCCTCTGCCTCTCTGCCATCTCAGTGACTGTCTCTCCACATAATCATCTCATATCAAAATGCCTCTCCAGCTAGACGGACTCCCACAGCGCCACAGGCCACACACTCAAGCGGCGGCGGCTCGGTGACACGGCAGAAAAGAAAAAAAAAACACCCCTTCTGGCGAAATAGTATAAGTAGAAGAATATATTTACTGTTTATCTAATGAGGGGGAAAAAGCACATAGATGTTTCTCCAGTTCGGTCTCCAATGCTCAAGTCAAAGCAAATAACAGATATTCCTTGAAACGTCTGCATAATTATTTCTAAAATTTGTTTGCAGAGGTATCATTTACCCCCATTTCCGTGGTGGACCGGGGGGGTGCAGCTGGGCAAAATGAATTTGTCATCAGGTTTAAAGCTTTTTTGGCAGGCTATCCCGGAGCCAGCCACGGTCCTTGAAGTAGGAAAGGCTTTCCCGCTGCTCGGCTCCTCTGCATCCCAGCAGGTCCGAGGATTAAATTTACGGCTGCCGTCAAAGCCTCTGACAGGCCTTAAAGGGAGAGCTGCGGCTCCCCCAGATATCATTCCCAGAGGACTGGGAAGATGAGGCCTTTTCATTGGCAGTCGGGCGAGCGAGCGGTGCCCCCAGTGAGCTGGCATAATGTGACTCCGGGCTTAGACGCCACGCATGCCACTACTCACTATGTCTCTCCGCATCTCGCCTTTTCTTTCTCCCCCAGCCGTGTCATCCACGCATGTCGCCGCCCTCATGCTTATTCTGCTTGGTTTGTCTACTCCCATCAGTCTCTGTCTCCACATATATCTGTATCTCACTCCGCCGCTCCTCCTTTTTTGCATTTACATTCTACCGAAGACTTGTTCGGCCTCAAAAGTCACCCAGAGACACAAGTTCCCTCGCTTGTACTCAGAAATTCAGGACAGATATGCAGTTTTAATCTCCGGTTTCGTGGCACAATGTTTTGACTCGGCACATTATAAGGAGAAAATGTGTGAATCATCTGATACATGATGCATAGTCAACTTTAAGGACATACAGGGGAATTAACAGAGTTGCCAAGTCCGCTTATTATCAACGACTTTGGGCTTGTTTTCCTGAAAAGAAACTTACAAATATTGGTAGTCACAGGTTGAGTTTTCTTGGGCATGTTTCTTAAGTGTAGTCGCTTATTCAGGCTTTCTCCTGTCTCTCTCCTCTATACCTGTCTAGTTTGTCCTGTTGCAGGATCCGTACACAACCCCCATCCCTCTGCACCTCCCCTTCCACCACACACACAGATGAAGAAACATCTTCGTAGGGTTGATAGAGTTTAGTGAGGGACGATTCAAAGGCAGTTTGCTGTTTTTGCAAGTGTCATATAGGAGCACATCACGCCGATCTGGTTCAACATGCTAGCACTGAAAAACATGAAAGATTAGATTCACGGTCTTTGCAAAAATGAAACAAAATGCAAACATTTAATTAAATGTTTAACTTATAAGCTAAGTTTAGTGAACAAGAAAAATGTAAAGTTAGAAGCTAAAAATATGAAGTGATTAAGTGGCCACCTCTCTCTCTCTCTCTCTCTCTCTCTCTCTCTCTCTCTCTCTCTCTCTCTCTCTCTCTCTCTCATATCGTGGTAGGTAGGTAAGGTTGCTTTTTTTAGTTGTTTTTTTGGGTTGTTTTTTTTGTGCTGGTTGCTTGTTTCTCTCATGAGATCTGGCAACACTGAGAATTAAGTGTCCTACACAAAAAGCAGTTTGAATCTTGTTTTTTTTTTGTACTAATTAACTTAATTGGTAAAACCTAAAGTCTGAAATTTGAATTCTCACTTTGGGCCCAATAGCTGCACTATCATTTTGTTTATAGTTCCTTACACAATTTTCCATTATTTTAAAAGAGGATTAAAACGGTTTGTTAGAGATGTCTTGCCAATTTAATGAATCGCTATCAGCTAGAATAGAGCCAATGAAAATCCAATCTTCTCTCTCTATAGTACTCTGCTGTGTTTTGTCCAGCTTAGCCTGGTCGTGTTGCAACACGGCTCCCCTTCACGCAGCTGGGTTCTACAGTGCTGGTGTTCCACTGCTAATGATAATTAGCGTCAGACCTCAGCGAGTCCACGCATTTTGCAAAGAGCGGTGTACTAGCTGATTGTGTCATGTCAGTCTCAGGAGTTGCATTTATTTTTTGGAATCACATAAGCTCATAAATTTAATAATTTTGAAGCAGGACCTCCAGTATTTGGATCATGTAGCTCGTGCAAAATAAGGTGTGTCAGATTTATTAGGCTACAGCTGTTACTGCAATGTGCCAGATACATAGTTAATCAAAGTAAATATAGGTAGTGGGTTGTGCTCAGTATTGGCAGGTGCCCAATACTAAAAGGACTCAGATCAGGGCCAAAAAAAACTTGTTCAGGACATCGCTAATATTTGTAGGAACAAAGTCTTTAGCTTCAGGCCTGTAGGTGGGCGTTTCCCCTTGGCAGCAGTTAACTGACTTTTGAGGCTGGCATTGTTAGGAGACATGCTATCTACCTTCTGGGGTGTGCCAGCACATCATAGCCCTGTATAGCCTATGAACACTGATAACAGATGTTTTCCCCTTTGGTTATGAACCATTAGCAATTGAATCCCCTTTCTTTCTTTCATGGGTCCAGTTTTTTTCCAGTCAAAACTCACAGCGATGTGTAGTCCAGTGACCTCAGCACTCTGTGCAACACATTCTCACTTCCAACTCGTCAAATGTCATCACTTGGTCAGTGGCCCTTGGCATCAGAGACGTGGTTGAACTTCACCGACTACCGACTCCCATGACTCACAGGACTGATGAAACCAAAGAGTCACGTGACTGATGTGACAAAATAAGTGTGACTTTTAGTTTCACACGGGACACAAACTCCGGTCTCCTGGTTTGGTGTTTGTTTGACCCATCCACCACACCTCCCACCCTGAACAGACTCTCACGCTATTAATACTACGTCATTTACTCCAACCCTCGAATAACCCCTGGGTGGGTTTACATTGGAGTTAGTTGAATGCCCGTCACAGATTGTTGCTAAAGGGTTTCCGATGCCAAGTGGCACTTAACCAAATGGCGTTTTTTTTTACGAGTTGGGAGTGAGAACGGGTTGCTCCATGTCATGATTGATATCATGGGGTAACATATGGATCAAGCAGTAACATAGGGAGTGGAGATGGATCTAAGCAACGGCTAACAACTCTGACCCACAGCTGTACATTACTGTATGCTTTCACAGCAGAAAAAATAATATAATTAATAGTAAAAACAAATACCAAGGACATTTAGTTTCAGTTCAATTCTCCATTTGCTGTGTAAAGCCACCTAGCTAATGCAGAGCTGTTGGACCACATGAAAGGTCAAACTCTCACCTTGGGTTCGTGACAGTTTTTCTGGCTCTTACTTAATCAAGGTGAGCCCTGAAGCACCTCTCAGCTGTACTTCTTACAGCTATTGATTTTCCTGCTCTCCTTCTCTGGCACTGCTCCAATTACGTACAACCACAAGGATTTCCATGAACTGCTGCGAGACCACTTGTCTAGAGCTCCTTCAGATGCTGCGCCTGGCCCAGGAAACAAACCTTGGGAAAGTGTTTGTGGGAGGGTTAATGAATTTAGATCAGTGTTTGCCGCAAACACGGCCTCGCCATCCATCGCGGCGGCCTTGAAGTCGGTGGGCCCGAGGTTAGAGTTGGGTCGTCTCCGAGACAATGCGGCTGATTAGGACGGCAAACACCGGAGACTGTGGAGACAGTGTCTCGCAGCCAGAGACTGGCTAAATGCTAAGCCACGGTCCACAATGACAAAGCCATGAGGCATTGGTGAAACGGAGAAAGGCAGATAAAGACTCCAAGGCATATTGAAACCCCGTATAGCTGTTGAATTAGAATACACTCAACATTAGGGCTGAACTAGGATGTTTAATGTAGAGCAGGCGACAATTCAAATCAACACTGCCTCTTAACAAAAGTGATGTGCTCAATCCAGAACAGTTGGATTTAAAATGCTGCTTTACTTCCTCCACCCCATTAAGATTAACACATGGACTGATGTCAACTCACATGATACACAGTAATTCATTATATCTAAATTTGTACTGTAATAAAACAGAAAACAAGGGCACTAAAGTGTTATAAATTACATTTATTTATAATCCAATCCAAACTTTTTTCCCTCACATTTTGCTCATATTTACCATATTGCTATAGAAATGTTCAATAAATAATACCAATTTAGCTAAAAGCAAATAATTGTATGCCATTTATGCGTCCTCTATTGCTTGTCATATATTGCCAAAACAGGGATTGACTGGTTGGTTCAATACTCTTCACTGGGGGATGTCAGTGGCATCCCAGTCGTCAGGATTTTTTTTTGCCATTGGACGTTACTGAAAACCACGGGATTCATTGAATACGGACATTTTAGCATTCGGTCAGAGCAAGTGAGGTCGTTTAAATATAGAAAAGAGACACACAGCGGGTGGGCGGTAGGGGAGGTGGATGGGTCCAACAAACACAAGGCTTTCATCCAGGAGACCGCTGTTCGTGTCCCGTGTTCACAATGTTCAACGGCATTTTCACTGTACAAACGTAGCAGTTTTAAGCTCAACCATACCAACTATAGTGGTTTGGTTGCATTGTGACGTTACTTTGTTACATTATTATTTCCATGAACCACCTTTTTTCGAACTGTAACCAAGTAGTTTTGTTGCCTAGAAGCCTAACCAATCGTTTCACAGCGTTCAACCACGTGGCATTGCAGTTCTGCAAGCATGATACGAGGCTGATATGAAATGTATTCATGACACTTATTTTGGTTGAGAAACGCAGCCCTTCAACGTATCCATGGATTGCAGAAACAACCAATGCCATGAAACATTTTATCTGGTGACTGTGTTGTCAGTGGAGATGCAGATCTATGTTTTGAATATTTTGATTTGTCTAAACATGATTTTAATACGTTTAATTAGCCACAATTCAAATCAATTCAAAGTATTCATTTGCATTCTTTATTAAATGTTGGGGTAATGATTATTATATTATACAAATTCATTTCTGGGACAATTTACATTGACCAACATAATCATACTGTTATATTTCCAGTAGTTGTATGAAAAAGTCAAAGTTGAAACATTTTAGATTTTATTAGATTTTGTTTGAGGGCCAGATTTAACTGGCAGGTCTTTAAGGTATACACATCTATTTACACGATTTACATTCAAATATGTGAAAAACTACTAAAAGTATATATATTGTATAAAAAAGTGCTGTTAAAATGTGGAGATTATCCCTTCATGAAAGGTTGAAAATGAAAATGGTTTCTCCCAGGGACTATAGTTCATTTTCACACACTCGCAGACGTTCTGGGGTATTGATGCAAGATATGAGCAAGATAGTGACTGACGTCTGGATAGCGTGAACTCAGCCAGTTATTCGAAACACATTGCAGTGTGCAAGTCATCAGAGGGGTAAAACCCATCGCTGACAGCTCACATTTCACAGCTGGGAGCCCAGACGCAGATACTAGACGTATGTCCTGGCTAAGAGGGAGGATTTTCAAAATGTAGCAGTTTATAAAAGACAACCAAAGGTGATGAATCATAACTGCATACATGACTGTTTTGGGACCTAAACTCCGCTCTCAGATTTCTCTCTGTAACTCTACGAGACTTACTTGTCATGCACAGGTCTGTCCCTGTTGAGAGCAGATTCACTGCACATTTACACTGGGATAAATAGCATTTCCGAGGGAAAAAGCCAGCACTTATTGGAGATGCAAGTTGGAGCACGGATGGCAATTTGTGCCCATCATGCAACACTAATTTATAATGACACCCCTGGAAACGCTGCTTCTCGTTTCATTTGCAATGCTAACTTGCCTCCAGACCACGCTAACACGGCTCAACAGCCGGATACGGAGGGGGCTAATTGCGCAGAGGTGGCCAGTAGCAACATGAGAGCCTATAATTGGAGGACACGCTCAGTGTGTGTGAAGAACCATTTGCATATCACTTCCACTGTCTCTGTGAGGTGATGGAACATTATTAGCTGGAACACTCGCGGTGTCCACGCTCGGCGCTTCCTGCATTTATTTATTTTTTTGCCTTACATTTTCCGTGTCTGTCTGCCTGTCCAGATCACTCTGTGAAACTCTTCTTTGTACGCTAAACTTGCATTCATTAACCTTGTGTCCTCCCAAAAAAGCTGTGCAGGAAAACAAACGGAGCCGGGAGATTATCGTAATGATGCAGGAGCTGCTTGGCATGGAACTGTTTGTCATAACGTTTGTTAATACAAGATCTTATTCACGGCAGTTTGATGAAAAAAAGCAAGAATCTTGTGGATTATTAAAGAGTAACTACACCTTCAAATCCTGCTGGAAATCCTGCACATCAGCGTGTTTAAAAAAATCACAGGGGGAGTGTGTGGCGTCGCCTCGCATCACACAGGTTGTGGGGACATGGGGGATACTGACTGACCGCTGATGAATAGCAACGCAGAGCTGGTAGTCAGAGGCAACATGTGTAGTTACTGTCGGACTCTCCGTGTTGTGTTCACTGCCACTGAAGAGGAATACATCTCGTTCATGTACGACGCTGTCTTTCCGTCAGTGCTCATCAGTCTTGATAACGCAACCCTGTCTTCTACAAAATTACCTTCCCATACAACTAAACTGCATTCTCGATTACGTTTCAAGTATTTTTTCCTGGATTACGGTCACAGTTTTAATCAGTTTAACACACATGGTTAACATTATGAATTGATACAAAACAAAAAACTGCCACAAAACTTAGGTTTGGGCAACAATACTACTTGGTTAGGTTTAGTGAAAAAAACTTGGTTTGGCTTAAAATGACTACAACATTGAACATTGACTTTTAGTTTCACACAGGACACAAACAGTGGCGTCCTGGGCGAAAGTCCTGTTTTGTTTGACCAATCCACCACCTCTCCCACCCGCCCGTAATGGGCTTTCTCTTTGCTTGTAATACTCATTATTACACTACGTAACTTTCATTAACGGTCACTCGTTGTACTACGTCACTTGCTGTGGCCTTCTGCAGACTATTAAACGTTTGTTGTATGGGAGCATCATTTTTAGGAGACAGGGCTGGCTAACGCTACCAGACAAGGCAAATTGAAATGTATCTTTTTGCATATCCCTCCTAGATATCACACCACACATGCATTTTCGGGGGGTGAGCAGGGTCAGCCATAGTACAGCATCCCTGTAGCAGTTCTTTTGGGGTTCGTTACCTTGCTCAATGGCATTTCGCAAACTGGTTCTACTGGTTCTACTACTACTACTGTTCCACTACAATATTTTATATATAAAATATCATACAAAACATACCTTGAGTTGTGTCTATTTCGTCAAAATTAGGGAGTAGCCGGTAAATAGCAGCAGGTAATGTGTTTTTTTTACACAAGGTGTATTGTTGGGGGGGAAAACATATTCATTAACATCATATGCCAACAAGAGTCTGTGATGATGTGTATAGTGCATGATTAATAATTTAGTGTGGACTTTCTCTTCCACACTGACAGCGTGTTGCACTACGGAGGCCAAAACGAGCAGCCTCATTATTTGGCTTTTAAAGCAGAGGTCTAACTTTCCCAACTCTGTTTGAGCACTCCCCTTTTAGACCTTATGGGGCTTGTTAGATGAGACAATACACCTAGGAGCAGCAGAGTTGTCCAAGCCTCCTCTCTGCAGAACAATGAGCCTGTTGTGCTTCCCTCAGTAGTGAGGAGACGTCCTGGGAGACTGGAGAGGCAGCTGTGGTGGGATCCCGGGACAAGGGATAGGACTCGGGGAGGAGGAGTCCGGCAGAGGCTTTTTTTTTTTTATTCGGGGAGGGGTGTGAGGTTATGGAGTGTAGAGGGCCTGTGTGTTGTGGGAACCCCCGATCTCCCCCCTCCAACCCCCCCAATCTTTTCTGACTCCAGAAAAGGCCAATGCGACAGAACTGCCATTTGCAATGCAGATCATGTCCAGGAGGAAGGAAAAAAGAAGCCGGGAATCAATGGTCCTGTATCAATCTGCTGACTGCTAATGTCCTCCGCATTCTGATTCTTGACCCCTTCCCTGCCGTCCCCCAGACAAACCACCATTGTCCCCCCCACCCCAAGGGCCCCACCTTTTCTCCCTCCACTCTATTGCAAAGCAAAAGATGCCACATTAGGCGAGGAAAATCCACAACTCGAGCTTTCTTTGAAGAGAGACGCAGTAACTGTCATTTAGAAATGTGTTTAGCAGGTTCGGGGCCACGGCATAATGGGCTGAAAAGAGAAAAGAGTGAGAAGGGGGAGGGTGGAAGAGTCGGGGGACCAGTCAGTGTTTGGCGAACACAACATTTAACCCTTGTGGTCATTGTCATAATATCCCAATTTGTGTCACAAATCTGGTTAGAGCGATACGGTAAATCAGGAAAAGAAAGGGAGAGTGTCAGGTGACACCGCTCAGTGACAAAAGGGAGGACATTTGAAATCCCCATCCTCGACACTGATCATACCTGAGCAACGCTGGACGGAGAAACCGCCTCATTATTTTTACATGAAGCTTGTAATGAGCTAACAGCTTCATCAACCTGTTAGATAAACACACCAATTAGCAAATCAGAACATCCCTTCTCTCTTTCATCTCTAACTAGCGATAACATCACAAAGATGGTTCTCTTTTGATGGAACACCTCAGAAATATTCATTACACACTTGGTATGGTATATTTCAATTTGCTAGAGCTGATTACATATCATTCAAGCGTGAGAAGCAGGTATAGTAAAGTGTATTGCTATTATGATTGCTTCACAGCATGATGCATTTCATTTCATCCTGCTAGATGTAATATATCATTGCTTTGACTCCCCCAGAAAGACTTGCATATAATCAGCCCTGCTTATTCCTTAATGCAGTGATTCTCAAAGTGAGGTCCGGGGACCCCCAGGGGTCCGCTGCAAAACAAATTGCTTTTGATCGGAGTTTGTTAGTGATTGACAGCTGCTCAGAGACAGCAAGGCTCCAGCTCGGCTCTGATTGGTTGTTTTCCTCCGGTCTGTGAAATCTTGCAGATGCCATTAGGAGCACTGGAGGACACGGAGGCACATCATTTTTTTACCTGTCTCATGCACTACTGTCAGGATATAGTAACCGTTTTATAAAAATAACTTTTTTTAATCATTTCTACACACTGCAGCTTTATTCGGTGTTACGATTATGAGGGGGTCTTGGACAATTTTCTCCCCTTTAAGGGGTCCCTGGCCCCAAAAGGTTTGAGAACCCCTGCCCTAACGCATCCAGATGCTAACATGAAATGCAGCGCACTATGTCGCTCTCAGCTGTTCAGGCCAAACAGACGGAAACGCATACAATTAGCAAACCTGCATCTCTTATGGAAAGCATCCCAGCTATTTCCAGCCATTAGTGATTTGGTTTGAAGTGGCAAACTGCTTCCAAGCCCTTGACCTCCAGGGGGGTTTGAACGGAGTACCGGCGGGGGAGTAAATTGGCCGAGATGCGATTCTGAAGCCAAAAGTTCAGCATGTGCAGGGCGCTTGGCCTCAGACTATTCATTATGCTGCAAGATTGAGATGCAGGGTCGTCCTGTGGCACCTTGGCTCTCATTTGGAGGAGAGCAGCTGAAAAAAAAAAAAAAAAGCAGCACATATGGATGCACTGACCCCTAAACCCGCTCAGGGACTCACTGGAGACTTAAAATCATAATATCGCCCCAAGGTAATGAGAGCATTTTGTTGTTATAGTTCTGGTTTGCTGTCAACTGCACATGTGGATGACATTTTATTTACTGGAAAACGGTTGCACGGCTACACAGACTCATTTATATTCCCTCCATGTTCACATTTTGGACCAAAATAAGAGCAGGAAGTTGGTTGCATGTATTACAAGGGCATGCTCCGCTCATCACGAGCGCTTTTTCATCTACTTTTACTCATCCTCTCCACCCCAATAGTGCATATGCATGATTTCTGACCAGGCTGCTCCTGCATGAAAAAGCTATACAGTGGATTAGCTACCAGTGAATGGTATGATTTGGAAGCCAATCTGTCAGTCCTCCCTGTCCACGAGAAGCCTGTTCAGTCCTGTTGCCTGCTGTTTATTTATGAGCAGGTCTAGGCCCAGCATTTTTAATCATTCATGAAACTTCGAAGGGCCGCAAAAGAAGTCAACATCATGCTGGATCCTTATCCCGACCAATGGTAGGGGTGAAAAATATTTCTGAGATTATAAAATGAACGTACATGGCTGGGGGAGAAAATCCATAAGCGACACTAGGGGATTCACGGGGAGCTGTGTCATTCTGTTTGTTTGCATTTATTACTTTGCCCTGAAAAACAAATGATTACTAATGATTGCATGTATGTAATCTCCTGTGTCTGATAATTCAACCTCCAATTATTAAACTATTCAGCTTGGCCTGGTGTTTTCCCATCAAATAACACAAGCCATTACGCGCAGAGCTGGGATTCTGCAATCTCCCGCTCCCAATAGCAATATAGTTCCCAAACTCCATTCTCATTAATAAAGTGAAAATAAATTACATAGGGAGGCCAAATAAATTGAAATATTCCTTAGAGGTCAGTGGCAGCTACTCTGTTTTAAATCAGGGAGTTGAAAAGTTCAAATTAAAATTGTTGACATATTTACCACCGGGCCCCAAAGCGGTCAAATATTAAAAGTGGAAGGGAGAAAATAATAACTTGATTAACAGGAAATAATGCGGTCGTTTTATGAACTAATGGGCTTGACCTCGCTACAAGCGTCTGGAACCATGTTTGGAAATCTATGTTCCCGAAAGAGGGAAAGATAAAACAGGTCACTGCTGGAAAACTTTTTTTTTGGCAAATGGAGGTTTGTGAAGGGGTGTTGAGGGGGGGGGGATTGAGGACCATGTGAGAGAGTGTGTATATGGTGGGGTCAGCTAAGCTCTCCTGGGTCAGTTTGAACAGTGTGAAGATCATAAACCCATAAACCCACACAATTAGCCTCTATTAAGTCACTAGCAAACACTTAACTAACCAGCTTCTTTACTGACAGCTCATGTCAATGTTTGGAGTGGAATCGTACCTACATTGTCTGACTCGTGATGGAGAGGCTTACCCTCCTTGCTTTTTCATATTTGGTTCATTTAGGTTTCAAGTGCCTAAAATACAAGTGAACTGATTGCACTGTTGTGATTGGAATGTAACTAGCTTGGTCATAAACCAAAGTATTGGAAATACTTAAATTCTGACCTCATGATGGTGCCCAATAAAAAGACAGGGGACCACCAAAGTTGATCCTGAATTAGGAACATGTACGATATTTTGAGCCAAGCAGATATTGAGAAATTTTCCTGGACAAATAAAAACTTCCCTTCGAGCACCACCGGCTTTAAGGGAATCTGGAGATCACCAAAGTCATCAGGATTCGTCCTCTGGGCACCATGAATGTGTGTACAAAAATTCATGGCGATCCATTCTGTAGTTGAGACATTTCACTAAAACACCTAATGATGGCTCCAGATGAAAAGTCACAGGATCACTAAAGTCATTAAAGAGGATCTATTATGTTTTTGTGCTTTTTCCCTTTTCTTTAGGATGTTATTTAGTTTTTTGTGCATGTAAAAGGTCTGCAAAGTTACAACGTCCAAAGTCCACGTCAAAGGGTGTTACTTTCCCCAAAAGAAACACTGTCTCTGAACTGGCTGAAACGCCTTGTTTGAAGTCCTGCCTTTTCTTTCGTAATGTGGTGATGTCACAAAGTAACACATTTGTATAATACCTGCCTAGTGGCTAGTTTAGTTCGCCCTTAAACAAAGCTAGTCAGAGCGGAGCTGGAGGGGGGGGGTGAGGAGTTTGATTCGGTTGATCAATCATAACAGAGTGGGTCGGCTGACCAATCAGAGCAGACTGGGCTTTTCAAGAGGGCGGGGCAGGAGCTCAAACAGAGCGTTTCAGACAGAGGGTGAAAAGAGGTGCTGCAGCAAAGCCTGTAGGAGAAAAATAAAGCGTTTTTTGAACATTAAAGCATGTAAACATGTTCTAGTAGAAATGTAAAATACAACTATGCACCTGAAAATAAGCATAATAGGTCCTCTTTAAGATTTCTCCTCTGAGGACCATGAATCAATCAATAGCTGTTGTGATATTTCAGTGTGGACCAAAGTGGATGACCAATGGATGACATTGCAATCCTGAAAACAAACCTAGCTTCTAGACGTCTTGCATCATCAGGTTGTTTCCTGTAGTTGGTTGTTGATGAGCAAATTGCACATTTGTTCCCTCAAAGGAAGATTCAGTTGTGCATTTTTCTTTCATCTCAGCTGTGATTATTTGCTCAAGAAAATCATTAAAAATCCTTTAGCAACAGCCAGGTATTTAGAGCGTATTTTTGTCCTGTTTCACTTCATCGGCATTCAAATGGCGTTGTACTCACCTGCTGAAACAACGGAAAGAATAGTGATTAATGAACTAAAGTTCTGCTCCAACTGTGCTTAGTGTGAACATAAAATATGTGAGATGGACCATCAATTGCAGTTTGAGCGCTCATTAGAATATTGTAGCTCTCACTCACACAATTACGTCATGCTGTGTGTGTCTTTCCGCCGGTTGTGCACGTGTGCAGGCGTGCACGTGTACGTGTGAGTCCCTGCTTGTGTGCGATGTAATCACAAGCACATTCTTCAGCCTTGTTTCCGCCACTTGATGACAAGATTTGACAAATGTTGAGGCACAGCTGCACGTAGAAGTGCTGCGGCTCTGTTTGGAAATATTTGTGCCGCGGCAGTGCCAGCATCCAGGGGATTATAGGCCCAAGGAAGGCTGCATTACTCAGGAGACGGAACATCTGTGTTTCTGAAGGGCAATCCGCGAGATACCCAACGGTCTTGGAGGAGGGATGAGGTCCAGCGCTAGCCATTTCAAAAGGTTAGCCAATTTGCCTTTAACCAAATGGAGCCGCAGTCTCACGCTGCACTGTGTATTCACCAAACACTGTGGTGATTGGTTGTGCAAACAAATTCCACTGAATAGAGTAGAATAGGTACAAGGAGGGTGAAAAAAACGGCATGTAAATTAGCCTGAAACTTGACCTAATGGGACTGTGTAGCGCTGACGGAGATTGATGAGCCGCAGTAAATTCCCGTACATTAAAGCTTCGGGAAACCCCGATGGTAAAAGCCCCGAACATCTACACAAGTATGAAGTCAAAACAAAAGCTGGATGAGATATATAACATTTAGAAAAGTTTCCATTTACATTTCAAGAGTTGCCTGAAATGAGCGTGCATAACAGCATGAAAACATCAGTTCAGTGAAAAACGCCTTGATCTCACTGAGAGCCCAACAGGAGAAAAGATGGATTGGGGACTCGGAGGGTCACCACTGTTTGTGTGTTTGCTTTTGGTGTTTGCAGAGAAGGCCTCTTTTTTTTTCTTTTTTTTTTACGATGCCATCTGCGCCGCAGCAAAAAAAAGGCCTGCATTGTCCGTACGTGCGAGCCCCTTGTGAATGATCACTGTGTTGAGGCGTTAATGACAATACCATTTGAACTTCCCACACTGCTTTTCTTTCATGGTTTAAAGTCCTACTCCGCGCGCCAAGGAAAACAAGAGCGTAATGGACATTTTCTGGCTGGGCAATTATGTGAAACGAGACTGCCCTCGTGTTTTGTTTGTGATGGTTTGTGGCGGAGCGAAACGCTGGACCGTACTGAAGAAGAGTGCAAAAGTTCAGCGCGCTGGACGGCGGATTGAGCTGGACCTCGGTACATTGACATTTACGTACTGTATGGTATTTTGAGATTTTGGCAATGACATTGCTCGCGTTACATAACAGGACAACTTACTGTGTCTTTGACCCTTGCTTCCATTCATCACAAACTCAGAATGCTGAGCGATGACATTGAATGTACAACTATTTGAGCTTTAAAATAGAGTTTTAGTCAACTTTTACCTAAATGGAATATGCTCTTTTCTCTTGTAAAAAGTTCTCTAGTAAAGTAGGATTTCCCATCTTACAATGTCCTCAGGACACGGTATAATCTATATAGCATTTTCTGGCAGATGAACAATCAACAGAGGCTGTTAGACCCCGTAATGGATCATTATTCTCACAGAGATTGATTTACAGTACAGGATGCCAGCCAATCTCCCGGGTGCAAGAGCCAACCAGCCCTACTGTCATTTATTCTGCAGCTTTGTCACACTGCACTGGAAATATTACGACACCAACCGACAAGGAGAGGAAGAAGAGAGAAAACTTTATGTCATTCAGAGGTCAAGCACATCTCATCAACAGCTGACGTCTCACCGTGTAAACTTTTCCACAAGTCATCCGCAGCTGCACGCTCTCTCCGCCTGCGTGCAATCCTAAATCTGCTTGCTCTGCATCCAGCCCCTCGCACAATAACTGTCATTCCCACTGGTTAATCACATCAATTTGTGTTGCCGTGGCTGTATGGTTGTTGTTGTTGTTGTTTTGCCGTTTCTGAGCATGCCCAGAGGAGGTGTTCTCCTGAGCAGCTACGATGAGGGGTCTTTCTTTTTCTGCAGGGTTGATGCAGGCAGCTCATTAGCCGCCTCTCTCCTCATCCCTAAACAGCTTGGTTTGCATATTGAAGCAAATGGAAAGTGAAGGTGTTCTAGGCAGGAGAGGGATGATGGGATTCCGACTTACCTCCTGATTGGCATTTTTTTGCCTCCTCGTTGTAGATGGGGAGAATAACAAGTCTTCCCCCCCCCAAAAAAAATACATTTGTGTCTACAATGCTTAGGCCCGGGATTCAACTAAAACACACTCTCTGCCGCTGTTCCTGCTGTGGTTGCAATTGCTGTATGGATCTCTTAACTGCATTTATACACAACTTTCTCAGAGTTAAATCAGCAAGCAAGCTGTGTTTCTTGGCATCATTTACCAACATATTGCAGAACTGTAGTTAGCAAAGTGTTATGGAACTCTAGTAAGGCTGATGAGATGGTGATGTAAGTTGGAGGCCATACTAAAAGGTGGGTAAGCTCTATAAACAAGCAGCTGATGCTTCTTGGTATAAACGTACAGTGTGAATTAAAATGTAAATGCCATGCAAAGGACATGACTCTGACCTAAAGTATAAAAAAAGATCTCAACATCAGATCAGTGGACAAACCTCTGGATTTGAAAAATGAAGCCAATGTGGAAGTGTCTTAAACTTGCATTCTTTCTAACAGCCAGCAGGGGGCGACTCCTCTGGTTGCACAAAGAAGTCTGATTGTATAGAAGTCTATGAGAAAATGAGCCTACTTCTTACTTGATTTATTACGGCAGTCTACAAACCAATGGGTGACGTCACGGTGACTACGTCCACTTCTTATATACAGTGTATTCATTAGATCAGTAAAGCCATCATTAACATATGCATTAAAAAAAATGTAATGTAAATGTATTAGCCCTAATAAGACTATTAAATAAGACTATTAAAAAGCTCAATGTTACACTGCAAACATAGCAAAAACAGTCTGTTTAATATCAACTCCAATGTAATGTCGCCCCTTCGCCTTCAGCCACTTCACTCTCAGGTCCTCTTCTGAACATGAGACATTTGACCTCCAAAAATGTACCTTTTACTCATTTTCAGGACTTTGGAGCAGCTCATTGACAAAGTCATGAAGTGAGTGTGTGTGTGTGTGTGGGGGGGGGGGGGG
>CAKAOH010019327.1:35123-76858 GCA_916701665.1 Sebastiscus tertius
GGTGTAGCAGTAAATTAACATGCAGCACCATCACAGGCAGAGAGAGAGAGAGCATGGTATGGCTTTCTGACAGAGAGGAAATGAGCTGAGGGGATCTCCTGGGCCGCGTCTGGTCCTTTGGTTGGCCAACGTAAAGGAGATGAAATTCCAGGCCTGGAAAAAGTCATAACTCCAGAATGAGTGGGAATGTATGGATCCTTAAGAGGCCTGGCAGACCTTTCCAAAGTAAACAAGGTCACTGTGGCTGCTTTGTCCAATTTTCCGTTTTTTTTTTTTTCAAAGACCTATGTCTGCGTAAATTACGCTCCACGTTAAAAGGGCTTTTTTTCAACCCACAGTTTAACATGAGAAGTGTTGATTTTACATGTAAGTCCTCTCTACCTGTGTGAGCACACGTTTCACCAGGTTTTAAATTTAAGTCAATATTTGGATAATTAAAAGGGGTTTGGGATTACATGCTGACCAGTTTGTTACTACTCCCCAAAACAGGCCCCCAGTAAATCATCACATTGTATTATATAGCTGCAGCTAATACTCAATTTCATTTAAAAGGCACGGTTGGTAAAGATTTTAGAAACATTTCTTGTTATATTAGTTGAAATTCTCATTAAATCCCGACAGCAATCAATGAATCAAATGCTCTGACAAAAAAAAAGAGAAAAAAAATCTTGTATCTGTAATAAACCCGTCCAATCATTTCATTCGGTCAGAATGTAATGACTGGATGGCCTGTCTGTCTATACCTATGCACCTGTCTGTCTAAACCTATGTACCTGTCTGTCTACCTACCTACGTACCTGTCTGCATGCTCTCTGCCCGTGGACTCATTGCGCATCACCGGAGTCTTCCACAAGCTGCTATAGCTTGACAGCTGTGAGTACTAATAATAGCATAATGTTTGTTGTTTACATTCATAATGAGAATTTTGGGGGAGTGGCTTTGGAGGGATGCCTAAAGTGACGGGCTGTCAGTGTGACTCTCGCTAGATTTAGGGACTTTTGGGGGTCGTGCTGCCATACTTGCCAACATTGAGACTTCAAAAATAGGGAGGATTTTTTAATGAAAGCTGGGGGTCTGTGGGTCATCCCCCAGAAATGATGAGCTTCAGACTTTTCCTGCCATTCTAGTGACTTTTAAATAATAAAAATAGCAAAAAATAAGCACACTGCAACAACATTTTTAAAAGAAAGAAAGAAAGAATACAGAATAATTTGGCCCTCTGGCGTGAACTTGTGTGAATCTCATAAACTAGTATTAATCCATTTTTATTCATTCAATCATTAATTCATTCAATTTGAAATTTTCTGCGTGAGTATTTCTTTCTCTTAGTACTCTCCATTTCTCTCTGTTTCTAACTCCCTGTAGGCACTTTCAGACACAACGTAACAACGACACCACTACGCTCTGAAACACATCATTTCCAGTGGCTTGCTGCGCCACGACAGCTTTTTGCTGTGTTGAGCAAAGCCCAACTTCCGGCACTGCGTGTTGTGATGCACTCAAACCAAGTTGTTCGCGAGCGTCTCTCTTCTGCCAGTAAACAACATCTGGTGTAGCTGTATTGTTGGCCGGTTGGAAACCGTAAAGCTTATACACGCTGTACAGCGCTAGAAACAGGTTGAGATAAGGAAAAGGGAAAAAAAAAGGTATAAAAATCTGTCATAAATCGGGAGAAATACGGGAGAATTGTGACACCAGAAGGAAACCGGGAGAGGGCAATGACAAACGGGAGTCTCCCGGTAAAATCGGGAGGGTTGCCAAGTATGAATACTTCTACTTTCATTGGAAAAGAGTTGGAAATTCTGGGCTGGGTTTTTTGTTTTATTACTGTACTCTTGCTAGTTTTTCAAGATCACCCATCCTGCCTTTAATAAGACTTTTCTGTCTATGAAATCAGTACTTTTCTGATTCCTTAATGTCTCACAGCACCTCAAATCAATGCTGGAAGAAAGTGAAGAAAATAAAAGCACTTTTGAAGTTAATCATGCAAGAGGGTTGTCAAAGATGTGGTGCAGCAAGACCCCAGGCGACACCAGAAACATCTTTTAATCTGCACTGGGGACATGTAAACAGTCATTAAGACGGTGGGAACGCTATTCATGCTTTTCAGCTGCCTGATAGATGCGGGACGCCTTGCCAATGTCTACACAAGCAAAGCGCACCAAATGCAAAGCCAACACTTAAAAAAAAAAAAAAAAAATTGGGAGCTCGTGTGAAGAACTTTGCGCGCACCTTCGCGATTGACATACACACAACACAACACACATACATCTATTCAGGCCGTGCGCGAAGTGAAGGGATCCACTCAGGCTGACGATAATGTAGTTTTTCTTCTCCGGAGTTTCTATGGCAGATGTGCTAGCGCTGTAAAAGCGGAAGGGATGCATTGGGGGCTTGTTAATTAGCAGAGTGTTTTGAAAGGCCTCGCGTCCCGCCTTGGCTGGCAGGTTGGCAGCACCTGATTAGTAGGGAATAGCGAAGCGCTGAGACGACGCTCTAGTTCCCCAAAATAAAGAGAGGAAAAACTCTCTCTCATACTAGCGCACACACACACTCACACACACACACACACACACTCACTCAGGGGGCCCATATGCTGGCCTCATTTTTTCCTCGTCTTCACCTGACAAATTGCATTCACGCTGTAAAAAGCGCAGACACTGAGGAGAGAATACATGTGTCTAAAGCATCTCTTTGAACTGGGAACGCTAAGAAGATCATTACACATACAACATTGTTTTCTGACGTGGAACATGTTCCACGGAAAAGGCTGCAAATTACCTCGTGATGATGATGATGTATAAGCAAATGTAAAGTTTACAAAGTTTCAGAAGTTGTCAGTCTGGCTGAATCGCGATGCAGTTTGATGTTTCGGTTGTTTTCTGGCCTGCAGTGACCTTTATTCCCACACATACATTATTTCCTGTCTTTGCATATGCCTTTGAAATATTTTGACATATGCATATCAGGAGAAAGACAAACTGGCAGGTTGCGCTCACGGCGTTCACAGAAGTGGGTGAACCCTTCAATCTCTGCGTTTGAATGACAGCGTTTCAACTAAAGGCTGAAATTATAGCTCTGCAAAAGGCACACATTAGCGTCTGGATGGAAGGGTGGAATGGGTAATCATGAGTTTCAAGAGGCTCGCAGGGAAGTTTAAGCGCACGCCTCTCAAATCTCAACAAATGGGCCGATTGGTTGATCCAATTTCCTGTCGGGAAAGGCGGGTTCAAAACAGGAAACGAAAACTATGTTCACGTTTGGCACAAGTAGAAAAGAAGCGAGGCGGACATCTCCGAAAGGATCCGTGAATTCACACAGACTGTCTTCTAGTAGAGTAGAGAAAGAACAGAAGGTTTTCCAATGTGCACATATGACAGTTCCTGTGTTTGGCAGATGGTAAATACGGTGCGGTAGAGTGGTAGTGGAGCCCTCATGCACACATTTTGAGGTCCCTCGGGGGTCTATGATTTCAGGATATTTGTGTTTGCGGGCCGTGTTGTTATCCGCCTGTTGCCCTCAGTGTCAGGACCACCATGGGTAGCCCTTCCCCGTGGGGAATACCACCGATCAGAGCCTCAACTGTGAAAGCTCATTTCATTTCTTCAGGTCAAACAGGACCAAGTGAACTTAAACCTTTTGTGGATTCTTTGTTTTTCTTTTTCGGCTCACTTTAGGCCTTTCTTCGTTTGACATTTTAGAATTATAGCGGTCAATCGATTCAAATATTTAATCGGGATTAATTGCAAATTAATCCCACAATTCTTTATCTGTTCAATATGTACCTTAAAGGAAGATTTGTAAATGATTTAATACTCCAATCAACACAGGAGTGGACAAATCTGCTTACTTTATACAAATGTATACAGTATTTATTACTGGAAATCAATTAACAACACAAAACAATCACAAATATTGTCCAGAAACCCTCACAGCTACTGCATTTAGCATAACATCATAACATGGCAAACTGCAGCCCAACAGGCAACAACAGCTGTCAGTGTGTCAGTGTGCTGACTTGACTATGATTTGCCCCCAAACTGCATGTGATTATCATAAAGTGGGCATGTCTGTAAAGGGGAGACTCGTGGGTAACCATAGAACCCATTTTCATTCACATATCTTGAGGTCAGAGGTCAAGGGACCCCTTTGAAAATGCCCATGACAGTTTTTTCTCGTCAAAATTTAGCATACATTTAGCAACACTGAGCCCGCTACAACCTAAAAATCGCAAATTGCATTAATGCGTTAAATAAATTAGTGGCGTTAAAACAAATTTATGTTAACGCGTTAACTTTGACAGCCCTAATTAGAATGTTGGTACAGTGAAGTCTAGGGCCAGTTTAATCAAATTCTCTCTCCTAGAGTCTATTCTTTGCAATAAGTCGCTTCATCAGAATTTATTTTGAACCACTCACCCTGCAGAACTCGTGGCTGCAGCTGACCTCTGACCTTTCTGCTCAGGAAGTACCAGAAAAAGAAGGAAGGGTAAAACAGAGAGAAAGTAACTAGAGTCATATAGGAGCCGTGGCAGACAGCTGTAACAAAAAGAATTGGCGTTTCTCAGTCAGGCTTGACATCCTGGACAGGAAGCATAATCTGGAAGAAGGGCCACCCGGTCACCATGCAGTCAGCCAGATGGGGACACCAGACCTGGGGTGGTACGGGTTACCAGGACCTCCCTTCCACTCGGTCCAGAGTCCAACTAATGGACATCTGTCACAGTCCCACGACAGCAGATCCAGCCACTGTCAGAGCCGTAATGAAATATGTATGAAACAAGGATGTTTAGCAGCGGCGGGGCCCAGTGCTAATCAATGATTCGATCCGCTGGCGCCCAACGCGGAATACATTTATTATACATTATCTTTTCATGCAGTCAATTTTATGCATTCTGATTCCACCTCCAGCCGTACCGCATTGAAATGAGCAAAGCCGAAATTGTGGTTAAAATTTAAAGTGGTCCCATTGCCCCGAGCTACATGCCCTCTCGCTGTCATGCACACAAGATTGTTGGAAAAGTGAGACATTTTTCTTTCTCTCGCGCTCACTTGCTCGCCCCCCTCCGAGCTTCTGCTGGAACAATTGCACAGCAAGTGCTTCCTCAAAAACAACAGCAAACATATTTGTGGCACAAAGTAACGTCAATTAAGCTCTTCTTTTTTAATTATGCTGATAAAAAAAAGTGTCCTGCGTGGTGAGTCAGAGCTAAGTGACCTGAACAGGAGTTAGCAGTGGCAGCCAAGGGCAAAGCTGGCTAATGTAAACCAAATCCTGTACCTGGGGAGCACAGCCTATTCAGGCTAATCCGCTAGCCTGGAGGCTGCTGCTTTAATAGGGGCACTGTGGACCTAGTCATTGTCCTCTCTACTCAAGGAGCCCAATGCAACATGTTAGCCCCACCGAGCTGCAAAAAGCCCCTCCACCCACTCCTGCCTGAATATTTATCCGAGCCATGTGGGAGTGGGGGGGGTGGAAGCAGCGAAGAGAAAGGAAGTGTGTATTTGTGTGTGTCTGACTTGTTATTTGAAAGTGCCAAAAGTTGATGATGTGCTATTTTTAAAGACAATAACTCACAGCCCACAAAAAGAAAGCTTGTAAAACAGCCCGAGATGCTTTGACTCGAGGTTAGCGCCGACAACAATGCAAAAAAAAAAAAAAAAAAAAAAGAAACGGAATATAAATAGACTAAAGGGAATGAAGATCTGGTGGATTGTAGTGGTTGTATTATCAAACGCACCTTTCTCTGCAGGCCTGTCATTTGGCACCAGCCACCGAGGGAGCAATAGCAGCTGTCAGCCGCAGCCCTTTACATATCCATCCTCCCAATACATCTCATTGGATTCAATTCATTTCACCCGAGGCACTTTTGTCAGTCCTCTCAAATTCTTCCATTATGCGTGTGTGTGTGTGTTTTGGCGTGTATATACGTGCACATACCTACAGTATATCTTGTCTTTTGTGCACGGGTGCGTTCATGCGTGTGCAAGGCAAAAAAGCGTATTTACACACATGTTTACCCCCGCTGCCATGGGAGCCTGGAGTACGCCAGGGGCTGCTGGGGTTACACAGCAGGGGAGGAAGTCTGTGAAGGGCTGCCTCGGTAAACCCACTGATTATCTGTACCATTAATTCACACCTTCTTGACCTTGCTGCTCAATCTATACTCCAGTGCTCGTCTCAAGTGGCGCGCTAGGAGGAGGCCGGGCTCATACATCCTAATCCAGGGCTGACACAGACCACAGGACCGATGCTCCCAGTTGGTTTTTTCTCTCGTTTTTCCGTCATTGTCTCTTGTTTGGAGCCGCTGGCCTTGTCAATTTAGGTGCTCTTTTCTACACTTTTCAACAACATCCAGTGACATTGACGGCTGCAATGCACCAAAAAAATGGCAGTTTTTTCTGTGATATTTATTTTCTGCGCCGCTTAATTTTCGAAGTAGCATTTCTCGCAGAGGCAAGTGAAGGAGACTTCTTCCGACTGCTTTGAGGAGGGAAAGTAATCACTCTAAATGTAAATTAAGATTTGCTAAATGTAAGCGATGTTCCGTTCTGTGTCCTTTTGTGAGGTAAAAAAAAAAAAACTTCCTGGGTTCTGCGCGTCCGTCCACAGCTATGGCTGGAACGCAGGGGTCAGATTCATAATTAACCCCTTATACTTTTTAAGGGAAGTGACGGGCAGAGAGGGGACGTCAGCTGCTAATGTACTTTATTGCAGGCAGGCTATTTTTTTCTTTTTACTTTATTTCTTACTTGAGCAAAATATGATTGAAACTGCATCCAAATTCCACACTTTTCTCATCGTAATCTCTTTAAATAAACAGTCGAACCAGACCAGACCACAGGTGTCATTATGTGCTGCCATTCAAAAATTATCCTGACTCAATTTTTACATATATCCGTCTGTTATAATCCATCAACATTGTGTTCCTCTGATAATAACTATAGTCAAAATAATTCAGAATTTCTGGGGTTTTATTTGACTCAAAAATGAGATGTAATTTAATGTAAATGAGGTTTATTAACCAGAAATTCCCCCAAAAAAACAGAAAATTTGTGGTAATGAGTTAGAATGAAGTTGGCCAATAAGGTGTAACACAGAATTGGGTGATAATCTATACTGTATGCTTTATTAACAGTCAAACCAGAACGGGACAATTTTGACCCGGAAGGACCACAAGAGTCATATGAGCTGCCATTAAAATTGTTAAAATGGTTTCAAAACAATATTCTGACTAAACTTTGACATGCCTGTGATAATCCATCAACATTATGTTCCACCAATATTGAGTACAGACCAAATAATGTATCATTTCTGCTTTCTTTTACTCAAAAACTAGGTATAATTTCACAGAAATGAGGTTTATTAACCATAAATTAAGCCATAAAAGTGTAAATCTTGTGGTAATGAGTTGGATTTAAGTTGACCAATAAGGTGTAACACAGAATTGGGTGATAATTTATACTGCATTCCTTATAAACAGTCAAACCAGGAAGACAAAAGTTGCACGGTCGACAGGAAGACAATAGGAGGGTTAAGCTTCAGTAGGCAGAATGCTTTTGGCATCAATGGGCCAAACTTCCATAATAACCTTTCAGCGTATTGTAATTCAAGTGTTCTGAGAGAAAACTAGACTTCTGCACCTCCTCGTGGCTCTGTTTTCAGGCTTTGGAAAATCTAGCCCGTGATTGGAGATTTTGGCCAATCACAGGTCATTTCAGAGAGAGAGCGTTCCTATTGGCTGTGCTCTAGCTGGTGGGCGATGCTTGGTATGTCCTCAACTGATCTCAACATGGCTGCCGGGTCACAAACTCATTTTATGCGAGAAATGGACATTATAGTAACAGAATATTAATTCATTTTTGATCAGCGCTACCTAATTTGACCATTTGATCGGAGTTTGTTGAGTGATTGACAGCTGCTCAGAGACGGCAAGGCTCCAGCTCAGCTCTGATTGGTTGTTTCCCTCCGGTCTGTGAAATCTCGCAGATGCCATTAGTAGCACCAGAGGACACAGAGGCACATAATTATTTTCAGATTACCTGTCTCATGCACCACTGTCAGGATATAGTGACTGTTTTATAAAAATAACTTTTTAATTTGCTCCATTTCTACCCACTGCAGCTTTAAACATATTTCCATTCACCGTGCTGCAGCCACGGTGCATTTCAAGCATGTATCCACTATTAGTGAGCACCGACTCCTGTCCCAACGCTTTGCTTCTGTTGTTACCGCTCATCAGCATCAGAGCCGTGTCACCCTTTGATGGCTCAGTTTTGGTGGTGGTGGTAGGGGGGGTGCAGGAGTCGGGTACGGGCAGCGTCAAGCTGGGTTCAGAGGTTAATTGTCAGTATTTTGGTTTGTTACTCCACGTGTAGCTTCCATCCACTTTGATTCCCCCCCTCACTCCATGACTGGCGCTGAAAAGCCTCTGCGCTGATCGTATTTGGCGCTCATTAATAGTTGTAATCTGAGGGAGGCTATCGACATTGGGGTGTGTGTCGCTCGCCGCTGCCCCCCTTCTCACTCCTCATTCCCCGCCGCGCCCCGCCGTGGTGGACGACGGGCAGGCTGGCTGGCTGGCAGGCTGGTGGGCGGGCGAGGCCGGGAGCTCTCGGCGGGTGATGAAAATCCGTTCTGCGGGCTTAATTGAAGGTAGAGCTGTCATGTTCCACGCAGACAGCCACATGTAATTATTCCAGTCTGCCAGGCTTCAGTTTGCCTGTCAGCTACCTGCCTGGGCTGCCTGCTGCTGCTAGAGGGTGTATAGAGACAGAAAGCAAGGGAGGGGTAGATAAGGGGATGGATAGAGGAGGAGAGGAAGAGGGGAAAGAAAGTGTGTTTCTGTGTGTGCGCGTGCTCGGCCTGGCTGGGGAGTTTCACTGGAGGGGTGCATAAAAAGCAGTGATCTTCCAATTTGTCTCTGCTGCTCGTCCTTTTCTCTCTCCCTCTATCTTTAACTCTCTTTCTACCTACTTTTTCTCTTGTGCCGGCACCCTCCAGTCAATCTCTCTTTTTCTGTCTCCATATTTCCTCCTTCAGGAAGAGACACAGAGGAAGGAAAAAAAATAAAAAATACAGAAGCACAGAGAGGAAGAGTGAGCGACAGTAAATGTAGGCCCTCCACAGATAGCCCAGGCCGCTAAACATAGCCTGCTTGGTTCAACATCGACTTCAATTTGGGGAACCTCAGAGTATTTTGTTCCTCCATGTGGCAATTAGGATGTCAAATCAAACTTGGGAAGGCAAACAGCAGAGCAAGCCTCCTCGCTGCTATTTCCAGACACCACGTCTCTGTCTCAAGCACACACACACACAAGCCTCTCTCGCTCTCTCTCACACACAATCCTTTCTCTCTCTCATACACACAGCCATCCAGATCTCCTAAGGATTACAAACTCTAGCTGCTCAGAGAGCTGCTTTCTCCCTCACATGGACACAGGCGCACACACACACACACACACACACACACACACACACACACACACACACACACACACACACACACACACACACACACACACACACACACACTGTTATGGAAATGATCACATCCCCAAACAATGCCCAAGTCCCTGACACAGCGGTCCGAGGAGCCATAAATCGGGGCGTTTCAGCGGAGGCCTGACCCATGACCCTTCCAACACCAGGCCTGTCCTTACTGTCAGTCAGGCCTTTATCTCCCTCTGACCTCTAAACATTAGCCAGACAACAGCGGGGCGAAGTCAGCGCCCTTATCCCCAATCACACGCCTTTTTTCTCCAGCATTTCACACCATGACATCAGTGTGTGCTCTGTGCTCCAGGACGAATCGCTTTCACTCAACTTTGGTACAACTTATGGTGTTATCGTGTAAACCGGGTCTGTTTGATTTTGTCTGAAATGCTCAGCAGTAACACACAGTATACTGGGGATCAGCATTATCTCTGTGGTTCTGATAAATTCCATTACTTTTACGTGACTCAGTTTTGGTTTTGCTGGATCTCAGATCAGCTTTCAATACATTGGATCACATAAACCTCACTGACACGGTACAACAGTGGTTTGGTCTGTCTGGTTCTCGTCATACTGTTCCCACTACACAACCTGCTGTCTTGTAATCGGGGGTCTTGAAGTTGTTGTGGTTTTCACACTACATGACTGATCGGTGACACACTACAAGATCTTTCATCGGGAGGAATCCCCGATGAGGTCTCCAAACTACGTTTTGTCACGAAAACACATATGAGAAATACGCGGTAAATGACATGATTCCATACGCGAGACATATCGCTGATGTTGTTGCACGTGTTCACAAAATAGCCTTTGATAACCAGTTTCCACACTCTTTTTTACTATTTATTCCTCTAGGTGCAACAACAACTTTGCTCCGTGTTGCAAATGCAACACATACAGTAAGTTCCTATTGTTACAGGCGATTTCTCCCCCAGGTTTCCCCTCAACCCGTGTCTCGCGCTCTCATTGGCTGTAGCTCGTGACCGGAGTCCCCGACAGGTCCAGATATTTAGCATACTAGATATCTGGAATGTCTGCGAGTGTCGGCGAGGCTGTCGGCTTTGCGCAGCTTAAACATGACGGCGAGCCAACGCCGATTTGCCTCCGATCTGGGGCTTTTGTCAGGGAGCTCCAAAAACTGTCGGGGAGCAAAAAATCAGGGTTAAAGTTGTGTAGTGTGAACTAGGCATTGGTTGGTTTATATTGTATTTATCAGATTTGCTGTGATGACGTGCCTGATGCTGTCTTGAGTTCTGGAGTGCCTCAAGGGTCCATTCTTGGCCCCATTGGGTCTGCTAATTTGTTGTTTTAATATATCTTTTTACTTTTATGCAGATGACACATGGCTGTACTTTCCGTCAAATGTGATGATCTCCACAAACTAACTGAATGAAAAAGGAACTGTGTGTAGGATCTGGCGAGTGAGGTTGCAGATTTCAACTTCTCCCACGTTCCAAGCGTGTAGGATTGCTATGGGGGCTGACGCAAAGAAGTGAATGGCCCTATCTCGAGCAGGTTGCTTAGTTTGTGTGTACCTGGGAGGTGAGTGGTGAAGCGAGAGAGAGTGGCGGCGACGGAAGCAAGTAACGCTATCGACGCCAAAGCAGGTTTAGTTGACAGTGTTTGGTTTGTCCATTATAAGCTACTGTAGAAACATGGTGGAACAACATGGCGGACTCCGTGGAGAGGGGACCCGCTCCCTATGTATGATGTATGATATAAACTGTTCATTCTAAGGTAACGAAAAAATTACTCCTGTTATTAGATGATTATACACTGAAGAAAATATACTTATTCATATTATTTTCCATCTTTGCCAATAGATCCCCATAATTGTTACAAACTGGTCCTTTAAGTCTTTAAACACATGATTTCCCCCACCTCCGTGACGAAAAGGTTATCCCATCTTGGTTAGTCATTGCTGTGTTTTTAAAAGTGTCAACAGTCTGGCTTCTACTACAGCTTGGCTGAAAGCCATCTAATGCAATGGATGTGTAAGATTCTCAGACTCACCCACGCAATTTGTCAAATTTAATCAAATTCTCTGTCATCTCCTGTCCTGACATACACCTCCCTACATTCCATGATATTCCAGAAATCCCATGACCTGTGGGAAAACTACATACAAGATAAATATTTAAACCCTGGAGGTATTGTCGATTCAACTCGGCACAGAACGAGACACACACCCCTCTGGTTCACAGGGGTTTTCAAAAGCACAACCACATGAAGGCACTGTCTGCTTTATTTCACTGACTGTTTTCTCTTCTCGTCTTTTCCCTTTTACCATCAAGCGCTAAATTATAATTGCTCTGATCTCATTCAAATGCATTTAATGACAGACCAATAGGGTAAATGACAGCTTTTGAAAACACTTTGTGAATCAGTAACCTAAACCTCAATCTGTGTGTTTGCATTTGTGCACTTATTCCTGTGTGTGCGCGTGTGATTGCATGAATGTGTTGGTCCTGTGCCAACATGGGGCAGCGTGCGCTAAACAAGATAAAAGAGTTTTTCTAAGAAGCTCACTAAATGGGACGTGGACCCTGCTGTTTGTCTGCAGAGGAGGCTGTCCGAAGGTTGGAGACGCTCAGGAATTTGGGGCTGAGCGGGGCAGGGCCACCGGGGGACATGGGACTCACTCTGGGTCACTGCTTCTGAGGTCACCCCCCCATTCTTCCCCGTTGTGTACTCATTCAACCTACAATATGCCATGAGCAACAATATTCCTCAACAACACAAATGAGTCCACCCATGTTGCTTAACAAGTCATTTAATCTGGTATTGAGCAGTGAAATTGCATTTTATCTGAAAAGTGGCCAGAGACACAGCGGGAGAAAACAGTTTGCTCAGTTTTGCTTTGGACGATGTGTTTGGCTGTCAGCTAACAGCTAACAGAACCAGCAGTACGCACACAGCTGAGTACATCACCGCCGCTAACCGGTAACAGAACCACACACACAGAGCTGTTATTCCGTGCCTTTTCATTGGGCATCGACCTCACGTTTACACGCGTATTGATGAAAAATTTGCTTGAAGCCTAAATAAATGCTTTGTTTATCGCAACCTGGCGGAGATGTACTTCTAGTTTTAGTTGTTTGTTGTCTTGTTTTAAAAACTGTAATGACATTAACGTAATTTTCATGGTTCTTATGGGAGTTCATTCACCCGGTCTGCCTTGACTCAAGCTTTCTGCACCTTGAAATAAAACTGCATTGGGGTCAAGTCACGGTCCCAGAATCATCAGCGGCTTGTGAAACTCTTTAAAGATCTTATTTTAAGACCTTATTTTCATTTTAAATGTAACGACACCAATTTGTAGAACAAATTGGCATTTGTTTGTGGTGGTCATGCATTATGTACAGTCTTGATGTGGACAATGTTGTGGTCTTGTGTCGGTCACTTAAGTCCTCTGTCTCTCTCTCATGAAAAGTAAATTCATTCCATGGAATAATCTCACATCTTACTGACCAAATGAACTGTAATGGTACTTTAATTTTAAAAGGAACCCACCAAGTTCTGGGTTACTGGCCTATCATGTTAATCAAAACAAATGAACACTGTGTTCTTCATTGGCTGCAGTATTTTACAACTCTTTTGCGCAAAGTGTTGAGTGACACTAGGCCACGAGTATTTAAATCACATGACCCGTAGTCAAGTAATGTAACTTAGTAATGTAATTTATGCACTGCATAAAAAGGGGGAAAATAAGTGAGTCTGTTCCAAAATGGTACTGGTAGAGAGAGGCAAAGATCAAACCTCAGGAAAGTAAAAGAGAATCAAACCAAATTTAAAAAACCCCACTACCTCACAGCAAGAAGAGTGTAGAGGAGTGACTGGCACTGTTACTGACTCAGCCTCTTTTAAACTGGAACGTACCATGTGCTCAGGTAAGCACAGGGGTGACTTAAAATGTCAAACACTGAAGCACCACACAGTAACAAAAACTACTGATGCTTAAGGAACCTGTTGGTATCCGAAGTTAGATATGAGCACACAAACTTTCACACAGGAGTGCACCAACTTTAATCTAATGTCATCTACTAAACAACAGGTTTAACCCTTCTTCAAACACTTGGTAGAGTCCACTCACTGCCTCCAGGATGCAGTGAGGTACACCTGTGTTCAAGCTCTCTGAATGAGCAGAAGGCACACCTGGGTTTGATATCCCTAAACGAGCACATGGCCAGAAACAATACCACAAGCAGAGATCCATACTAAATAAAAATTACATAAATGTACAATTATCCCAGTAACACAGACCCAGGTCATAATTTTGTGAAGCACAAATTCAAGTACGCAACTGAAACTGAACTTTTTTTTTGTTGAGGATAAATTAAATAAATAAACAGCAAAATCACACTGGTCTAAAACGAATGTTTCAGCACTAAATTAAAACGGATACTCATCTAGAATGGGGCCCAATAAAAAGACAAGTGTGAATTCAGTATTTGGTGCAGTGCCTTTTATTTTTTATACTTGCTTAGCTGAACACAAACATATTTGTTTTAATTGCAGAGATTTTAAACTGAGCATTATTTGGCTCATTTAGTCATGAGCCAAGTCTGAAAGAAAGACACTCACTTTTTCACTTGTCAATTCAAAAATTGTCTTCACGTAAATGTGATCAGTTGCCATTAGAAAACTGTAGTAGCCACTATCGATCAACACAGTGTTTGCTGGTAGCATGGAGCACTGCGGCAAACAATCTTCTGCAGAGTTTGGTGTGCCATTTTCCATCCTTCAAACACATGGGACTTGATTTTCACTTGATAAAACCAACCGGGGGTGGGGGGATCATTATTATTATCTCCACCAGGAGATAATGAGATCAGTCATGTGTGTGTATCTCTGTGTCTGTCCACGGCTAATCTTGCATACTGCTGCACCAAACTGCAAAATATGTTGGGTACTCATTTATGGCTGCATGGTTGCAGTGACCCACTTTCTCGAAACACCTTTTGTTGTCCGTTTGATACCGCCATTTATTGACTGCTGACTCCTCACTACTCTTAACCGGCTCCTGGCTGGTAGGGGCAGCAAGGCTGAGTGAATCGCTGCCGCTTAGCGACCAGAGACCCAGTGGGGGATAACAGTTGGCTCGGTGTTATTTTTTGGACGGTGTGTTTGGCTATCATCTAACGGGACTAACAGTACACACACACATACACAGCTGAGTGCATCGCCACTACTGTGGTGTACAGTACAGTCTTGATGTGGACAACGTGTTCTCAACAGCAGCTACCACATGTTGTTGTCTTGTGTCTGTCACTTAAATCCACTCTGTCTCTCTGATGCAAAGTACATTTATTCCATGGAATAATCTAAAATATTACTGACCAGATGAACTGTAATGGTACTTTAATTTTAAAAGGAACACCAAGTTCTGGGTTACTGGCCTATAATGGTAATCAAAACAAATGAACACTATGTTCTTCATTGGCTGCAGTGCTTCAACTCTTTTGGACAAAGTGTTGAGTGATAATAAGCCACTAGCATTTAAATCATATGACCTGTAATCAAGTAATGATGGAGCGCTGCATGAAAAGGGGGGAAATAAGTGATTCTGTTCCTAAATGGTACCGGGAGAGAGGCAAAAATCAAACCTCAGGAAAGTAAAATAAAATCAAAAAACAACATTTTAAAAATCTCACAGCAAGAGGAGTGACTGATGCTGTAGCCTCTTTTAAACTGGAACCTACCACCTGCTCAGGTAAGTACAGGGGTGATGAAAAATATCAAACCTTCAATAGCAAAAACTACTGATACGTAAGTAACCTACTGATATTGTTCGCATCTAGGGTTAGATATGAACACACAAACTTTCACACAAGAGTGCACCAACTTTAATAGAAAATCATTTACTTAACAACAGGTTTAACCCTTCTTCAAACACTTGGGAGTGTCCACTCACTGCCTCCAGGATGCAATGAGGCACACCTGTGTTCAATCTCTCTGAATGAGCAGAAGGCACACCTGGGTTTGATATCCCTGAACGAGAACAACAACAACACCACAAGCAGATACATGTTAGATAAAGATTACATAAGCATACAATTATCAGAGTAACACGGACCCAGGTCAAAGTATACATTCAAGAACATAACAAAATCACACTGGCCTAAAATAAATGATTCAACACTAAATTAAAAGTGATAATCTTCTGGAACAGGGGCCAATAAAAATATAGGAAGGAGATTTTTCACACATACATTCAGTATTTAATAGCCACAATAGCCACTATCAATCAACAGTGTGTGCTGGTAGCATGGAGCACTGAGGCAAACAATCTACTGCAGTTTGGTGTGGTGTTTTCCTTTAATGAATATGGTATTAAACACATGGGACTTGATTTGATATGAAAACAAGTTCCTCAAATTCATTTATTGGGTTGGAATTAGAGTTACGGATACAAATAAACAACTGGAGGCAGCTCAGACTCTCTCTCCACCTCCCTTGTTTTCTCTTTAGTGCAGTGTAGTGTAGTCTGCTGATTACGGGGCGGTAGCTGTTGGAGGATATTAGCCGCCTGCGTGCAGCCTCCTCCCAATGTGATGACAAGCTCCAGAGAAACCCTTCACACAGCTGGAAGCTCGGGGGGCCCAGCCTTCAGAGGCGTGCGCCCGGCCCCTCGACACAAACCACGTCGATGTACAGTTTTGTCTCTTTCCCTCCCTCTTCCCCTCCTCATCTGACTTTTTCCCCTCCCTTCTCGCTCTGCCTCGTTTTTTTTTTTTTCCCCGCTTCACTTTGACACGCCCTCTCTCTCTCTCTCAAAGTCTTTAACAGTTCATTTGAAGTCTGTTTTCACAGCAGGGAAAACACACTTAATTTATGGAGTTGAAAGTGGAGCAGAAATTTGGTTTGTGAAATGCACTCTCTTGACATGTTGTTGTGCAGCTACTTTAACATGAATTGATGCAGCATCATCTGATCAGCAACTACTCAACATCTACTGGATGGATTGTCACAAAACTTTGTAAATATGTGCACAAAAGGCTTGCTACCTAATGCTGGTACTTAACTTTTGCAGGGTTTACAGGAAGAGATAGATAACCTTTGATCTTGCTGGGCAGATTTCTTTGTTTTTAATAGAGAGCCAAAGTCCCGCCCCTTTCGATGGACCCCATGGTACCTTATTTCTGTAAAAATACGTAGGCTATAGTAGTCAACGGCAAGAGAAAAAATTTTTTTTGATCCTGTTTGAATTACGCCAATCAATCAGTCAATTTAAAGCATAATTTTGTAAGTCAAGAAAGCTGTAGTTTGTCATAGGTTTGTCATAGTATCATTTAGTTTTGTGCACAAAATGTACATTATCTTACCTGATGTGTTTCAACCAACGACTCCTGGACTTTTTTTCAGCGGGGAAGAGAAAGAATGAGCGAGACCCGTTGCTGGTGTGATCCCAGTAGGAAACACACAGGCATCGTAGCTTCAGAGAGCGAGACGTCACTATACGACTATTACGTTTGTAGTCTTTCTAATTACATATCTTCAGTCTTTTTTATGACTTTCTTGACTTTGACTTTTGAAAAAATTCCTTTAAATTGACAAACATCGTATGTGTGATTCATGGCACAATGCACAGGATCAAAAAAGTATTCTCTCGCCGTTAACTAGCCTACCATACATTTTTTTCCCACTTTGCCTCTTAGTTGCTGTCATGCTGTACAGTTGCATTTACCACCTCCAAATGTGGTCTGGCTGATCTGATCAATTACAATGCTTCGTGCATGCATTTACATCTCGCAACATACAGTACGTTATTCCTTATCCAGACACAGATCACATGGTTGTTCCCTGCAGCATGAATTATAGCAACGTTGGTGATCCCTTAACTTTCCATCCAGCACCATCAT
Organism: Sebastiscus tertius; assembly: GCA_916701665.1. Taxonomy (NCBI): domain Eukaryota; kingdom Metazoa; phylum Chordata; class Actinopteri; order Perciformes; family Sebastidae; genus Sebastiscus; species Sebastiscus tertius. The sequence goes on from CAKAOH010019327.1 coordinate 52,481, forward strand.
CAGTTCAACATTTTAATTTGTCCAATACGTTGGTTCAAATATCTGAAAAACTAATTACATTCTCATCAGCCTTAGCAAATGTTTGAATGCTAACACAAAAAAACTAAGATGGTGAACATGGTAAACATTAAACCTGCTAAACATAAGCATGTCAGCATGTTCGCATGCTGCCGTTAGCATTTATCTCAGCCTCACAGAGCTGCTGGCAATAAAATAAGCTAAAATAGCAGCAATCCCAAAATACATCTTCCAGCAATGCAATCTAGTGCAATAAAGCCACGAAGTACAACCTCACAAATTACCTAATGTGTCACTGTCAAAGTGAGTGTTCGCTGACAGGGAAGCTCTCAGGTGGCCGTGCAGAACTATCAAATAAGCTTACAAAAACACTGGTGTTGATTTTCTTTTCACATTCAAAACTCAGAAAGTTTCACATGTCAGCTATATCATTCTTAATTTATCAGATGTTCAATCATGGTTCACATGTACCACAACTGTCATCACGCTCCTGAGAGAGTTTCCTCCCAGCCAGTAAAGTTTCCTCTGCCATATTATTTTTTTTCATTTTAATGAAATGGAAACATTAGTCCGGTTTCTGAATCCCTTTTAATCAGGCCAACTTGGAGTGTTGAAACTGAGTGTCTATAAGCAGAACAAAAAGTCACTTCTTCCCTGTGAATAAGCTGCAAATCTGGGCCAGCCACCGCTGAGACCCACCATGGCCCTTGGGCTCACTTAAGGAAGGCCTGTAAAAACCGTGACTGATTTACATCTCCGCTGCCTGGGCTTCCGCAGAGCAGCGCCGCCCCCCGTCCCACTGTGGGTGCTTCAGAGCACCACAGAGGGGCGGGTTGTGAGGGCGCAAGAACCACTGAGGGGGGGGGAGCAGAGAGCAGAGAGAGAGAGGCCAAGAGAGAATAGGAATGTAGAAAAGAAAAAGGGAGAAAAGAGTGGGGGCGTAGGAGGGGGGTGAGGGAGAGAGGTCACAAGGGCAGTGCAGGGCACTCCCAATCAGCGCTGTGTAAACAGGCCTCCTCCTGGAGTGGACAGGTTGCAGGGGGGAGTCCTCCACGGGCCACTGGGGCTGTCAGCAGAGCAGATAACTGATGGCAGGAATGTGGCATTTGTTCTTAAAAAAGAGGGAGAGCGGGAGGGAGGGATGGAGGGAGTGAGGGAGGGAGGGAAGGGGGAGGAGTTCAACTAGTGGCAGAAAGCGGGGCCGCCAATTAACATCTACTTGATGCATTCATACAGCCGGGCCTCTGGCTCCTTAAGCCCTGCAGCTGCATTTGTGCTGGCAGGCAGGCAGCTCCCTGCTTCCCTGGCCCCGTACGCTCACACAGAGATCCCCTTAACTACACAACAGCCTCGGGTCCACGGCTGTACAGTACCAACATTGTCAGACAGTTCAGTCATTGCTCTGTAGGCTGCTGGTCATCTGGTGAGCTCTTAACAGGGGCTGAAAATTGTGAATTTATAGGAAGTTTTCCAGGTTATATCCTCAAGAATTACAATTTGATTTATTGCCACCCGTCATATCCTAACTCCTTGGTACGACGTAGTATTCGGGCCACATTAAGGAAAAAAAAAATATATATAATTTCGAGAATAAAGTCATAATATTATGAGAATAAAGTCATAGGTTTAAGAGAATGAAGTAGTAGTATTATGAGAATAAAGTCATAATATTATAAAGTAGTAATTGTACGTGTTATTTTAGAGGGGAACTAGAGCAGCTGTGTGAAAATTAGGAACTTGGAGCATCTTATAGGTTTCACAAATCATGAAATACTTCATCTTTTGGCACATGAGCGCCACATTATCATCAGTATCAGGACCTTGAAAATATTGTGCAAGAAACTACATTTATTCCGAAGAAAGAACCACACTGACCTTCTTTTGTGGAGGAGGAAATTACTTTTTTTCTTGTAAAATTATGACTTTATTCTCGTAATATTACAACTCTTTTTTCTTGAAATAGTATGACTTTATTCTCATTAAATTATGACTTTTTTCTCATAATAATAGGACTTTATTCTCAAAAAAAATGTTCCCCTCAATTTGGCCCTAATACTCCGCCGTACCTTGGTAAGCCTCTACCTGTAACTGCCAAATCTGTTTGTCTCATATTACAGCATACATTCTGTCATTTTCCTAACCACCACCTCCCCGTCCGCCTGCGTCTCCTCCACGTTCATGAAGACTGTGGTTAGGAAGATTGACATCAATTTAGGAGTTAAGCTGCACCGATGGGATTAATGTGATCCACAAGTCAAGTCCTGTCTGCAGCCTCTGCGTGTGTCCTGTCTGCCTCGAGACGGGCGTTCATCTCCCTCTGATCCCAAAACAGTTATTAGCCTGTCCTCCCATCTGGAGCATATAGAATCGAGAGCCGAGCCCGCTGACCTCGCGTCTGCGCTCAAAAGAGGAGGCAGAGCGCTCCCTCCGCGCCCTCAAATCTGCAAATGGAGCCATGATCCCCGTCTTTGACCCTCCCTCTACCACCACCCGTCGTGGTGGCCTTTGAGGCCAAGTGAGGTGTAAACAAATCCAATATACGCTGCATTGTATGGCACCCCAAGGGTCCCAATGAAGTTACTCTAGAGGTACAAATCACTTCGGGTCACGGTTTGCTTGCTTTTTCTTGCTCTATTTCCCCGGAGCTTGCCGAGAACGCCACCCAGCCACCCACCGCCGCCGCCGCCGTCATACAGGTTTATTTATATTTGGACGTCTTAGATTGATTGAATGGGCCCCTTTTTTGGGATTGCACCTCCACAGGCCTGCTTAGTGTTCAAACAGGAGACCACCGTGCAGAGAGGGAAAAGGTCCACACATTCTGTTCCTTAAATCACAATACCATCTGACTCTGTCTGTGACACAGAGCAACAGCAGTTCGTGAAATAGTCACAAAATGTAATCTATTCGATTTGTGTACATAGATACAAATTTCCCCTTTTTTTTGTGGCGCTCAGCTCGACCTTCAACAACGTATTTTTTGTGCGTTTTCCTACAGATTTACAGCAACATGTGACGCATCTCTCAATTTCTGCTCCAGACTTTTCAAAATAAAACTATTTGGTTAGGTTTACGCAACAAAACTACTTAGGTTTAGGAAAAGTTTGTGGTTTAAAAAACAAAAAGTGGCAAAACTTAAGTACAGAAGTTACGTGGCAAAAACGACTTAGTTAGGTTTAGGAAAAGATCGCGGTTTGGGTTAAATTAACCCTGGAAGTGCCGTAACTTAAATATGGAAGTTATGTGACGAATAAATCAACTTTGACTTATGGTTTCACACACTACATGGACACCGGTCTCCTGGGTGAAAGTCCGGTGTTTTTTGACCCACCCACCGCGACCTCCTCCCTACGTGCCGTTTGCAGTTCTTTATACTTCCTGGATCAATTACATGGATTACATCCAAATTGATTTTGTGCTGACTATCACGAAAAAAATGTGAAATTCATGTTTCTGCACATGAATCCATACATTAAATTCCGTGACTATTTCACGAACTGCTGTGCGACTGGTCGGCACAGAATGAGGATGTTGGTCCTTAAGCTTTGCCATATATCAGTGTTATCATCAGCAATGGAAGAAGTTTTGACGCAGAAGTTATGTGCAGGATGTCTCTTTTAGTCTAATTTTGCTGAATTTAATATGAATTCTGAATGATTTTCAGCAGTAATGACATATTTCGAATACAGAGAAATCAAACTAGGAAGGGGTACCATGACAGCTACTGAAAAGGCTGAAAAAGATAAATTATTGTATTGAAAACTTACCTTTAGAAATATCAGACTCAAAACAAAATGGTAGAGTGCATCACTGTTTCCAACTAGCTAGTGTGTCTTGCAAATGGACATGCAATAATAAAAATAAATTTGAATGTACTTCAAAAGCATATATCTACCTGCTTTGCATTCCTATCAAGTTGTTTTTTTTAAATTGCGCCAGATTCCTGGCAGTTTTCCGTCATTGCTTCACTTCTCAAGGATGTGCAACTGACCACAATGTTGCGTAAACAGGGGTTTGCAAACAGTGCTGCGGGTCAGCAGTACAGAGGACAACTATCCATTTCCTGGACAACACCCTCCCCTGACCTGGCGGGCAGTTACCAGGTCACTCCGGGTTCAGCCTCCGGGCGTGGCCTGCTGCCTGTCTGCACGTTACCTACAGTATTAGAGAAGTGCTGAGGAATGTGAGACGATCTGTTGTGAAAAAAACCTTCTACTGGCTGGCTTGGAGTGGACAGCGAGGATACGCTTTACTGGTGTTATCTGCTGGTCTCTGACACAGGCTTTAGCAGGTTACCCAGCCTCTAACGTTTCATGTGAGGCCACTGACTGACCGTATAATACACTGAACCTATTGACAGTAATCTGCCTCAGTATCGTGGTGAGTCCAGCATGTATAGAAGGAATGACAAAGGCAGTTTCAGTATCACTGGATGCCAACAATAGCTCCATTGTGTCCAGTTATGTCACTATGAGCTGCTGTTCAAAACACAGGAGTGTTTTGGAGGAGTCCATACTTCCACTTAGGACCTGTTAGGGGACGCACAGGTCACTGGAGCAACAGAGATACATGCATCTGCCTGCGTCTGTGAATAAGAGATTGTGTTACGGGCCAATGAATCAATTCACTTAATAGTGTAGTTGTAAAATGGCGGTTGCTCCAGATGCAAATTACTTAAGTTCACTTTTTAGGTAATTGGATGTGACACGTCTGCGAGGGCAGAGACGACCAAACAACATCGAGGAGCAATGCAGTCTGACTTGTCAGCATGGGCTGACACTGTTCAGTCAAGTTGCAGCCTGTGAATATTCTCCTTGAATTACAGTTGTGTGATTCACATCAGTGGTTTCCAACCAACATACCCCCCTTAAACTGGGTTAGCCAAGTACTCCTTCATGAACACAAACTGCCATGTTCCAAACATGTCCATTTTAAGTGATTTTACACTGGATGTTATTCAACATTTTTAAATTTATAAAAGGGGATAATCATGTTTTCATAATCGAACTATCCACGTTTAGGTCAGTTGGGTCAAGTTTGCATTTATACTACTACCTAGGGTGACCATATTTATATGCACATATGCACCATAGGCGTTCGCATCAAGATGGCTAACTTGGTGAACCTGTGGCGCATTTGAGCGCGGGGTGGGATCAGAAAGAAGGCATAATTATAAGGGGGTGCATTAGAGGCTGTGAAAATCATGACTTATCACATTCATTACTTTCACCAACTTCAATCACAGGGCTATCCCTGCCATGACGCACTGACAGTTTGGGAGTCCCGTAGAGAGTTTTCCTCAGAGGAAACTTATTGTTGTTGGTTTCGGAAATTAATTTTCAACTTTAGTTTTGAACCCAAACAATCTCTATCACGTTATGTTGCCCGCCACGGCCACAGGCTATTATTATTAAAAATGTGGAGCTCAGACGACATTTTGGTCAGGATGGAGACACCAGGTGACCAGACTGTAGGGAAAGGATGGTCCTGAGGGAGTTATAAGCGGAGCGAAAGGCTTGTGGATGTGCAGAAGGAACTGTGTAGAATAATAAGAACATGTTTGATGTGCACGTAAACACGAGGGGTTCTGTGGTTTCAAAATGTGCACAAAATGTAACCAGCGGATCTGCCGTGTCCGTGCGTAATTGTGGCTTGACAGCGCACAACATCACTTAAGTTAGACTGCAGCGAGGTGCACTGCGCTGGCTCTCTGTATATACACTTATCTCGTGCGCACAAAGCAGTTAATGAGTGGAACATGATAAACGTCTATGTTAGTATAATATTGTTGTCATTTTAATTGTAGTGAAAACCGTTGATGAAAATTTGTTGGTGATTGTTTAAAACTGGGACATTTGAGTGTTTTACAGATATTTGTCGGGACTCCGGACACCCAGCTTGAAACCGGGACAGTCCAAACCGTGACGTCTTGTCACCGTACTACTACTACTTGTGGCAGAACCCGGATGATTTAACCTTTTAATAGGCTACTTTTAGCTAAATATTTCAACTGTTTATCCATTACTTTTAGTTAACTATTTCAAAAATGTATCAATTACTTTTGGCTAACTATTACAACCATTTATTACTGTTAGCAATTTCAACTGTATTTATCCATTACTTTTCAACGTTTCAACTGCTTAATTACTTTTAGCTAACTATATTAACTATTGAACTACCGGTATATTAATGTTGGCTAGGCTATATATTTCAAACATTTATCAGTTATGTTATGTTTTAACTGTTAGTTAGGCCTACTTTGACCTTCACCATTTATCCATTAGGCTACTTTGATTAATCTATTTTATTTATTCATTACTTTAGCCAACAATTTAGGCCTCTCTGCCCTTTCATGCACTCTCAATTGCAACACATAGCCTGCATCCCACTACAATTACACTTAGTTTGGAATAACTTCTGTATCCCATAATATAAAACCTTAATATAAAACCTTTTATCATTTACACATGGTTGGATGGATGGCTGTGTTCCCAAAATTTGACATGCTTTCCTCTCATGGATCTGGATCATCAGCTTTCAGGCCTTAACCATCAAGTATGAGAGGCAGGGGAGATTTTAATTAAGTTAGTCTTGCGAGATGTAATTAAGCAACATTTTGTAGCTTCTCTTTCTAAACCCAGCTGGGCGATCGTAGGATAGGTGGGTCTGCGCCACACGTCCTGAGGCTAGCCAGCTCGCTGTTGCAATTACAGTGCTGTCTCACAGCATCAGGTATTTTAAATATAATAGGGTTTGGCCTGGTTTCTCTTTGCCCCACTTAAAGTTCCCTTTCCGCTCTGCCTAATTAGACAAAAACAGCTCCCTCCTGTATCAGCCGAACATTACTGAGGTTTCACCGAGGCTCTCGTCGGACAAACGTGGAGCATGTACGTACGTGAACGTTCGCTGTAACGGTATACTCGACATACATGGGGAAGACAGCGCAACACCTGCGCCTTTATTGCTGATCAAAGTTGCACATTCATACTTTAACAAGGGGTAGACCATATCCCGCTTTGACAAAAGGGACCTCTCCGTATAGCAACAGATGCAGCTCTGTTCATTATCTATGGAGGAATGTCAGGATTCACATCTATGAAATGCCATTTGCTGAACGCTGTCACACGCTCCAGCACACTCCACAAACCAATTAAACCAAATTGACAGGATTGTTCAAACCGGTCTGATTTGTCACACACACACACCGTATAAGATTATTGTACAAGTGATACTGACATTGTTTGGATTATTCACAAAGTGCATGTGTTTGCTTTTTGAGTGTAAGCCATTAATATTAACTAAGGCAGGAGACGGCTGGATTTGTCAAAGCTTTGCTGTGGTTTGTTCACTATCACTAAAACACAGAAGAGCGAAGGAAGAACATAGTAATATTTCTGACTTTTAATTTTCAAACTCTCCAGCGTGCTGAATATGTAGCTGTCATTTATTTTTTTTTTAATGGCAGCATAGCAGCGTTTTCAATCATCTTGGCATGATTTCAAAACATTACATGAGACATTTAGCATAGCACCCATGTTTTCACTCACAGATGACTGAATCAAATGCTTCTATTGGGGACATGCATTTTTTATAGCGTGTCAGTGCTCATTGGTTTTTCATACCGTTTACAGACCCACTGGGGTGCAAATTAACTTTCCAAATTAAACTTGCTTTCTGGGTTTTCTTTTTTTGGGTTGAAAATATTTAAGTATGCTGTTGGATCTCCACGCTGACAGGGCCTGAAGAGATTATTTTTTTCCGAGAGCGCAACCTCAGGGTGAGATGTTTATTGAAAATTCAATGAAAAGGACCCACGCTTATGGAGTCAAAACAGCCTCCAACACATTACGAATTAAGTAGATACAGATATGAATCTACTGTTACACTCTGAAGGGGGTTTCATAAAACACGGATCCATATACAGCGAGACAATGAAGTTACTATTTTGACAAAATAATTGATTTCTTGCAGGATTTATAACTTCTTTTAAATGTCAAAAAGGCCAAAAATCTCCTCTCAAAGAAACAAAGACGTACTACCTCATGACCTTTAATAATATTTGCAGCTTGATGAGAGAATGATTTATCTCTATCGAAATAACTCTCGAGCAATATTTCAATGCAAGTCAACTTTTCCAGAGTCCCACCAGACAAATCCCTGAGCTTCCCTACATAAAGACGCTGGATTTCAGCTGCGGTCAGCTGTGTTTTCCACCACACTTCAGTCTGCAGCAGCTAATAAGACTATTTCAGCCTTCTACCTGCAACTGATGGCTGAGATGCACTCCTCAATAATGCATTAGACAGGCAGGCTAGCACCCCTGGGTCCCCCCTCTCTTCTCTCTCTCTCTCTCCCTCTCTCTTCCCACTGCACACACTGTACAGCCCGAATACGGGGATGATGCTGTCTCTGCAGCCTGACTCAAAGGTGAGTAAGGCCTATTGATTTGTGGACAGAAAGCACCACTTCTCATCTTCTCCAGGCCTGGCTGCAAAATGGATTGGAGTGAAGAGGATGGTGGTGGTAGTGGTGGTGGTGGTGGTGGGGGTAATACACAACAAAAAACCAGAGGGAGATGGAGAGGGCAGAGTAGGGGGTGCAAGGGTGTTGGGATGGGGGGAGGTCGAAGGAGACACAAACTGGAAAAAACAACAGAGGCACCGGTGCTTTGTTACTCTTTCAGCTGCGGTGACATCACTGTGCATTTTCCCAGAGGACGGAGCCGAGAGAGGAGATGGTGGAGGGGAGGAGGAGGGAAGAAAAATAAAAAAGTTGAGGCGAGGAGAGAAGTGGCTGTTGCTCTAAGAAGCTACTTTCGTGGTCTTCTTAACCTCTTGGGCATTCTGCAACAGAGAGAGTTTTTAACCCATGATGTCTGTGAAAGTTGAGGCCAAGAGTGTGCAGATTTTTATTTCAGCCACAGAAACTGTTTTTGCTTATTTGACATGTCCTCAACCAAGAAGCTATGGAGCTCAGTGCAGCGCAACTTAAAGATCCCATATTATGCTCATTGTCAGTTTCATTCTTGTATTTTATGTTTCGACTAGAACATGTTTACACACTGTAATGTTAAAAAAAAAACTTTATTTTCCTCATACTGTCTGCCTGAATATGCCTGTATTCACCCTCAGTCTGAAATGCTCCGTTTTAACACATTTCAATGGAATTGCGTCGCTAGGCAACAGCTTGGGTCTATTTTTACTTCCTGTCAGCTGATGTCATTCACATACACTACAACCAGAAATAAACTGGGACACATTTAGAATGTTTACGTATAAAACTGTTAACGGTGTGAATATTGTATATTTATGACATCACAAAATTACAGAAAGGTTCCTTCAAATTAAACTTGTGAGCTTGTGTTTACAACATGGGAAGTCGTGTACACGATATGCTTGGCGTTCAAGTGGCCACAGAGGCTGACAATTTAACAAGCTAGCAAGTGGGTGACATAATGCAGGAAATGCAAAGGCATAATGACAGAGGAGAAAGATGAAGCCGTTGGGAATATCAACATTTTTCCTCAGACATATTATAAAATTAAGAAGAAAAACAAGCTTTCAGAAACTTTCCATTTATGAGGTTGTGAATACCGCATGAGGGGGGCGTTCATCTCATGGACTCATCTCGTGAACATGGTAAAAAACCACCCCATTTGAAGGTAGCAATCCTGACAGCTTGTTTCAAAGGCACAGATTCCGAATACAAGCTGTGTGTCTTTCTCCATGGATTGAGCGTTTTGATACTTTCACATTATTTAGATAGCACTTCAACCTGATTTGTAATAAAAAAGACATGACAATCTCACTTTTTACAATATGGGACCTTTAAGAAAACACATGTAAATATGCAGAAATACACTTACACAAATACACATGCAGAAATATACTTCAAATTACGTCAACGCAATTAAATACAGAAATGCACTTGACTTTGAAGGAGATTTAAAGTTATTTCAGTTTCAACATTCTGATTGTGTGATTCAGATATTATTGCAAATATTTGCCGTATACGTATTGTATGTTATACAGTGTATGTTATAGCAAATATCTACGTATAGTCACACACTAAGTCATGGAGTGAGCCATAAATAATGGCAACAACTTGCCAGGTGCCCAGGTGAATGATTCAGTTTTTAATATCCCCTGGAAACTTCATCTTGTTACTTAGTATTTTTTCTGTGCAACTTGTATTAGGTTGTGATGTCTATATTTGCAGCGCATTTTGTTAATCTGCATATGTAACATCAAATTGTGACGATGGTCTTTTCATTTGATTGTCTATTTGCATGTGTATTATTATTATTACATGTTTTAAAATCAGCTAATTCTTCATGTCGGTCTGGTTTAACATAAAATTTACATAGTCTACTTTTGTAAAACGCTCTGATAAACAGTCATGCCAGTAGAGTGAACCAGAGCGGAGCCGAGATAAAGAGCATTGTCTCCTCATTTGTCTCTGTCCACCGGTGGCTCCCTAAGTGGACTCGCCATTGATAACTACACAATGCTTCCCTTCCCGCGCAACAAAGGCTCCCTCAACCAGATGGCAAATTAGTGCCAATTGTCCAAAAACAATGTGGACGGCTGATGACAGACGCTCAGGGCGCGCGGCGGAGACAGCAGCGGACCCGTTGTTTGGACAGAAGATTTTTCCATTCAGACTTCTCCTGCGCTGCACTCCCACACCGAGCAAGCGAGCGAGGGGCGACTGGGAATCATTATTCAGTACTCCAGGGGCCCGGCCGTTTAACACACATCCGCCAAGTTCAATCTGCTCCAATAGACACACGGACTTGTGATTTCTCTTTCAGCGTGTTAGTGGAAAACAGATGAGGTGCTGCTGATACGCTCGCTCTGGCACAGTTTTGACAGCACGCTCTTTTTTTTTTTGCATATAATCTGTCCACGCCTCAGGTCATTAAAGTAGCACCGACTTCGGAGCAGTACATTATTAGGCTGACAGCTGAAGGTATTAGTTAGCTCTTCACTTCATTTCATCGCACCTTTTCACCAGTGAAGTGAATTTTCATGTGAAGCTGTTCGCTGATTTCAACATTCGAAGCTTCTGAGATTTTTTCTCGCTGTCTTGCTCCGTCTCAACATATGTACTGACGGCACAATATGTGTTGTTTCAGGCCATTCCTGTTAATGACTTCAGCAGAGGACTTCGTGACACATTGCTGACACACTGGACAATTCCCGCATTTGTGAGGAAAAGCTGGCAGAAGTGGATTTCAGTGATGAATTGCACCACTTGCTCAGTGGCGTCTGGCTTTAGGAAAATAAAATCAGTCAATTACTAATGTCCTGTAGAAGTTTCCAAGTTCTTTTTGCCCTAGTAAATTAAAATGTAAAAATGTATGTGTTTGGGTTGGTCAGTTATTACAATGGCACAAGGGGAGTGAGATGAGGTAGTGGTGTTCAGGATTATATTTAGCGAAGAAGAAGAAAAAAAACAGGAGCTCTGCTGGAAACCACAAAATGAAGAGGCCACAGCTTCTGTTCAAACAAGCATAACAAACCGAGACTTATTTTAGCCTCGCTGCTGAGCAGTCCAGAGGACACGCGCTTCTGAGCGGACAGCTGCGGTATTTACCAGAACCACAATCTATTACCATTAGATAATAAATCAAAAATATAAAAGACACTGCCAAGAATAACAGTCATAAAATAGAAAAAGATCACCCCATTACAACATAGCTCTCTTCGAGAGTATGCAATTAGTTTTTATTTTATATGGCGTGCTGTTCGTTCACCAGAACCAAAGAGAGGAAAAATTTGAAAAGCAAAATAGGAGAAATAGGCAATCAGGGATAAGGCTGATCATAGAGGACTGGTGAGGTTGGTTCTTATGTTTTTTGAGAGGGTTGTTTGATCTTAGAGCCATACATTTATACATTTTTTGGACATATCCTAAGTCTTGTTTTCCTTAACATTTGAGTCATCATCCTCCACAGATTATATTGTGGATGTGCTGCTGCGGTGTAACAGTAGAACGTAGGCTGGTCTTCATTTTGTTTGTGGTCAGATGTCATACAGTAACTAGCCAACTGTAGAGGAGTGTGTGGAAGTTTGCTGTTCACCCTCCATGCCTGGTTTAAAGCCATGCATGGTCAGGCCTATGTTCCCTCAGCATCATCCTTAGCCCATGTTAAAATCTGCCATAACCTTTTGAGATATTGCGCCAATATAGAGCCAATAACAGACAGTCTGGCTAGTACTTGCCTTCGTTGGATGGGTTGGTTTGGTTGGTTTGGTTTAAGCATGAAGAGTGAGATTAGATACGTTTAGGGTAAGAATACCAACGTAAGCCAGTCAGAAGCAGAGTAGGAACAAAATATTGTGAAGGAAAGTCCAGTGACGTCAAAATAATTAGCCATATGCTTCTATTCATTGTATTTTCAGTGCAATGGGCCCTCGGCACAATGGGCGTTTGTTGGGCTAACGACCCAGTGGGACATTTTTTCTGATTATTGGGGTTTCAAAATAATGGGCCATTGGAACAATGGGCTGGCATCAGCGGAGGTACTGATCAGATGGAACATAGACGTGCTCTCCAGCCATGCTAGCATCACTGTGAGGCACATGTGCTCTGGCTGCATTCACACAATGTCAGCATGATTGTAAGTATAGGAAAGCTTCTCTTTATTCCAACCTGGGAGTGTTCATGGACCCAAAGTTGTTGCTGGATGAGAAGTCAGAGAATCACCAAAGTCATTTGAATGTATCCTCTGGGGAACTTGAAAATAGCACATTTCATGGCAATCTGTCCCACAGTTCTCAAGATCAACCTCATGGTTGGGCTATTGTGGAAAGGTCAGGAGATCACACAGTCATTAGGATTCATCCTGTGATGAACATGAATGTCTCTACTAAATTTCATGGCAATCCATCACATATTTAAGTCATTCTGATCCAAAAATATGGGGCACTAGAGGAAAAGTCGGATGATCAAAGTCATTACGATTCACCTTCTGGGAACCATGAATGTCCATACAATGTTTTGTGCCAATCCATTTAGTAGATGTCAAGCTATTTCACTGGAAAATGAAGACTTTAACCTGCTAGTGACTCTAGAGGTAAAGTTCAGAGGATCACAAAAATCATTCCAATTTATTCCCAAGGGACCTTGAATAATGGTATGAAGCACAGCAGTCCCTAAAAAACGTTAACGTATTTCACTCTGAACCCAAAAGTTAACCTCATTGTAGTGCTAAAGGGAAAAGTCAGAGGCTCACCAAAGTCATTTGGATGTATCCTCTGGGGAACTTGAATATCTGAAGTAAATTTCATGGCAATCTGTCTGATTGTTCTCAAGATCAACCTCATGGTGCGGCTATAATATTCATGGCAATCCATACCATATTTATCAACTCACTCTGAACCAAAAATGTGGGGCACTGCTTAGTCAGATGATCAAAGTCATTAGGATTCATCTTCTGGGAACCATGAATGTCAATACAAAGTTTTGTGCCAATCCATTTAGTAGATGTCGAGCTATTTCACTGGAAAGTGAAGACTTTAACCTGCTAGTGGCACAAGAGGTAAAGTTCAGAGGATCACAAAACTCATTCAGATTTATCCTCAAGGGAACTTGAATATCTGTATCAAATTTCACAGCAAATCCCTACAATCGTCAATAAAGTTATTAAGAAAAGTTATTTAGATTAATCCTCTGGGGATTGTACAAAATTTCTATCCAATAGTTGTCAACAGTGTGATGCTAGCGTGGCAAAAAATGTTCAAAACACCTGAAAGACACCTGCTGATCCCCTCTAAAGATCTTCTAACTTGAGCTCCCTGCTAATTCTTCCCTGAGACTTTATAAGGGCACATATTCAATGAACTCCTGAAAATACCACTAGGGAACGTTTACCATGTTTTCTCCCAGGTGCACTGTGGGGGGGGGGTGCATCTTTCAGAGGAAAACATCGACTGTGTCTTCTCATTGCCCGAACTGAGCCACTCTCAGCCAGAAAAATATCAATTCACCTCCCCTTTCATATGAATGGGAGAAATGCCCCAATTAAACACAAACACCATAAATCAAAACACCTGTTAGTGACGATGCAAGATTTTCAAAGACGCTCTGAACTTCTTTGAACATCTCCCCTCGTTTCTCCATCTGCTCCTTTTCAGAGCATTGATTTACAGCCTGTGACTTCATATAAAACTTGATGAATAGTGGGGGTTGTGGGTGCAGGGAGATCGGGTGCGTCCTGTCTGCATCAACAGTGGAAAAAAAGAAAACCTCCGGGGTGACGGAGGAGGCGACGTGTTCAAGCATGTCGACTTAAAAGCAGGTACAAGGAGCCCCTCAGCACGTCCTGGCACTCCAGTTCCTGCCATTTGTTCTCCGTCTCTGGGATAAAAACCCGGCTGAAAGCACAGGATGTCGGATGTAGACAGCTCCCCTCGTTTTGGACACGTTTGTCTGCAATTATCGTCTGAGTTCTTGCTGGGAGAACATGTGAAGGTATCCCTGCTTCCTCTCCATTTCCTCTATCCCCCCTCTTGTTTCTTCAACTCTTCCAGCCTCAGTGATTTCACCTGCGGAGAAAATCGAGCAGTCATACGAGACTCCCACCCCTGCCCTGGCTTCTTCTTTTCTTTTCTGTCTGTCATTTTTGCCTCGAATCATCATTTGGAAATCTACCCCACAATTAAGTCATTTTCCAGGAATTTGGCTCCGTTGTCTTGAAACGCAAGATGGAGCCGGTCTGGTTGGGCCGTGCGAAGCCAGAACTGGAGCGTATTTACTCTCCTCTTCCTCCAAAGTGTCATTTGTCATGTTCTTGGCAGACAAATGCAGCTCCGGAGGAGACAAGTGAAGGCCTCCTCAATACGAAAAAAAAAAAAGAAGCGCCATCATCACCAGCAGCAGCAGCAGCAGTGTAAATAAATAGCTCACCTGTCCCAACACTTCCATTAAACGAAGCGAGGCTAATTCCCCCGCTCGAATCAAGCGGCGGCGATCGGTTTACCAACAGCGTCAGCCCTCCCCTGTCATCCCGTCTGACATCTGTAATGATAACAGAGTTAATGCTAAAGCCTCCCTGCCTCATCTCCCCGCTCTCCTTACACGCAGATTAATTTCAGCTGCGGCTTGACAGACAGACACATCGTCGAAACCTGCCCCACTATACAAGGTTACTGAGTCAAGGCTGGCATCAGGAATGTGCGTGCACCTGCATTTGTGTGTGTCTCGTTGCCTGCCTCCTCTCCACCGCCTGCCAAAGCCACTTCCTTAAACATGTCAGACATAATCCTGCCATTGCTGGAGGGGAAATAGTCGAGGCCCCGACAGGCAAGCAAGCCGGAGAGAGAGAGAGAGCGGAGGAGAAGCAGAGAGATGATAAATAGTCCAGGTTATATGTCCAGGTGTGGCTGTCTCCACCACACACCTGTACCAAAAGACGTATTTAGAAATAAGCCAAATTATCCTCTGCACACCCCAGTGTCTGCTAGCATTCATGGAGCATATTTTTAAAAACACAAAGCCACAGTAGCAGCACTGGATAGTGGATGTGGGTTTGAGGTGCTCCTGTGTTTTGGCAGCGTCTCTCTCTAAGTGGAAAAACACAGATGTCAACAAGTCCTTTTTCTGGAATCTTGCACCTCATTTCTTTTTCTCACTAACGTTGGTAACAATTTCAAAACCAGACTCAGCTAAAGGATCATTCTGGTTCATCATAACGTGGGTCTTATTTTGGTAGTTTGGGTCGCGATTTCTATCCGTTATGATGACATTGTACTCATCAAGGTAATAGCTGAGATCTGGTAACACAGTTACATCGCAACAACAAAGTCCAACGAAACAAGAGACACGAGCAGCACAGTCAGACATGTTGGAAACAAGCCACTAGCTTAGCATTAATTTGGAAGTCAAACTGGAAGTGAGTGCACCTTTAATGTTGGTTATAATTCCTCATTGCACTGAATAACGTGTGGATACGCAACTCGTCAAATACCGATGCTTGGTCTGATGGTACTGATGCAGTGGCCCTACACTACACTGCCCTACTGGTTGGGGTTGAAATAAGTATGTTTGTTACGTAAAATAACTACGCTTGTTACGTAACTGGCTTTAGTAAAATACGGAAGTTACGTAACTATGGTAAAACCTCAGCGTTGACTTGGTTTCACACGGGACACAAAGAGCGGTCTCCTGGGTGAAAGTCCCGTGTTTGTTTGACTCGTCCAACCTTCCCTCCTGCCCACCCTAAGTGGAGTTTCACATTCTTTATACTACATCAGTTTCCCTGAGCGTCTAATAATAAGATGGAGGGGTTTACATTGGAGTTAGTTGAGAGCCCGGTGCGTCCAATGCAGACGCTAAAGTGTGCCTCGGTCACTGACCAAGCAGTGGGCAGTATTTGACGAGTTGGGAGTGGGAACGGGTTAGAATACGACTAAACAAAAAAACTTGTACACCTCATAACACTAGGTCTGGTCTCAGCCTTTTTTAATATAGTCCCTGTTTTCTGTCAGCTTTCAAGTAAGCATTAATGTGATTTTATTTATATGAAGCTTATGTGTAAATTCAGTCAGGAAGACTAGGGGTGCAATCTCATTCATTCTTATTCATTCTGGGTCTCTCTCTCATGGGCTATTAATATGTCAGCTGATTATGGGCGTCTCTCTTTTCAGTGACCAATCAGATCTTGCCATATCTTCCTAAACCAATCACATTGCTGCCGTCAAAAGTTTAAAAACCGTTCTCTATGCTGTTTCAGCGTCAGTATTCAGCACAAACGGATGTGACCCTCCACCACCCCATCACCTCCAGATTCATCACATCAGAGTTATCCTGCTCCACTTCATTCATCGGATCCGCATCAATCTTCACTACCACCATCACCAGTGTCTAGACCCGGGGGGATAATCCTAAATCCCACTACAGCAGCACTTTCCCCTTTAATATTTCACATCGGGTCTAAATCTCCAAAGACTGTTACTATTCATAATTCGTGCACTTTGTAATAAATCACCATTCAATTCATACGAGTCTCTCCTGATTGGAAAATGTTAGTTCATCATGACAAATCATTTCAATCATCCATTCACTGCACGGATAGCACAATACAACGCTAATGACCGTAATGATTTATACTGCCGTACGTTTATGTCCAAGAATATGACAAGTACGCTAGGTCAGTGTTGAAGAAGAGAGTCATCTGTGAACTGTTATGGATGTTTACAACAGATCATTTGGGTAATGATTTTGCACATTTGTTTTCTTTTCAAATAGGTTTGGTTAACTTGTGGGTTTCTGTCAAACTTGTCTGAGTCACTGTCTCACCCGCTGGATGCATTTTTTTTTTTTTTTAGAAATTTCACTGCACTGGGAATGATAACCAAAACTATGAACATGAGACCCAAGTTTTAATTAACTGGAATGACCCTTTCTGACATTTCCTCTCTGTGCTGGAATTGGTATTGCAAATCATCATTGATAAATAAAAACCTTGAACTGTTCATGTTTTAACTTCCATATGGGATTAAATTCCGTAATTCGGTGGATTAATGAACCCCTGCAAAAGCAGTATTCTTACTTGAAATTACAAATATGAAAAGGAAGACAAATAAATGACATAATATGATTGAGAGGGTCCAGGTATCATTTTTAAATCTTCCTTTTTTTCCAAGGAAAGTCAACACTACTTACATTGTGTCATAAGTGGGGGATAAACTCTTTACTGAAGAGGAAGATGTTACTCATCTGTGGGAATTCAGAGCTGCTATGAGAGGTTGCAAACCTGTGCTTCTGATAGTATTTGTGCATATGGAAAACAACAAGAATGTTTTGTGTGAGCCTTCTCCTGTCACTGTGTGTGCTGCAAACATGCATCCGTCTTCCCAGCTATACTCCACAAGGTGAAAGATTGTCCCACCCGAACAACACGGAGGCACCGATAGAAGAGGGAGCCGACAGGCTGGCAGGAAGAGATACAAGATAGCGTCCTTAAAATAAAGAAGTCAGCCTCTCCATCCCATCTGTCACCGACACCAACCTGCCGTCTCCTCCGCCTCAGATTGCCTTGGCACCCTCTGCCTTCCTCTGTTTGTGTGAGCGAGGATTTCTTGGCTGACACACATTATCTAAACTAAAGAGTAATTCAGAGTCCTCTTGGGTTGCTTTTGTAGCACGAGGCAGCACATGGGAAACTCTTGGGCTGCTTTTTTTTTACAAAGAAGGTGAGCAGAAAATAAACTGGAATGAGAAGTGATGAGTGACTTAGTTGGATGTTGAGCTTTTGCCATCATTCGTACGTTCTGCACATGCAGGATTGTGCACGATTACAAACAAATCTATGCAGAGATGAGAGGCAAAGATACTGCTTGAGGTGAAAGGAAGTTACAGTAGTTGTGGTGTTTGTCTTGCTGATTTGGCCCGTTCACAGTGGCTCTGACACATGGATATACTGTATACGGAGGGTAAACCGATTGCCGCAATTCGCATCAACATTCGTACTCATTCTCTGAGTCATAACTCAGTCAAATCTGAACACACACAAATGATGGACACATTTTTAGTTTCAAAGTGACTAACACTTTTCATGGATATCCTTATTGCAAATGTCCATTGCAAATAAATGTCCATAAATCTGCTTAGAAATCGTAGAAAAAAAAACAACTCCTCTAAGAACTTCCTTGAGAATTACATTTTTATGTTTTTTTCTACTATCAAAGTAATCCAGTGATAGTTGTCTGTACGCCCATGGGTACACTGCAAACAGTAACTGCTAATAACTAATTCGGCATACTTTTAATGGTGCTAATTTGCCTAAATTGTAAATAAATATAGGCTAAATACACATGGCTCCAGTTGTAGCCCACAGCTAACAAGCTGAATCAATGGCAACATTGTAATTCCTGTTTAGAGCCCCCAAGTTATGGGAACTGTGGTTCCAAAAGTTAGAGCATAATTATCCCCAAAAAGAATAACAAAAGGAGCGACAAAATCCATTAATATGGATATAAATATAATAGGGGGGATGCAGTTGTTTCGATTTTGTCTTAGAGGCGTCAGACTTTGAAAATGCAATAGTCGTGTCAGGACTTGCACAATTCAGTTTACTTGACAGAGAATTTGTAATAAATAAATGCAACTAAATTAAATGATAATCTAACTACATTTATAATATACATTCTGGTTTCTTAGGAAATGAGACGATACGTTGTAACAGTCTGAAGTTGCAGCACTGTTGCGTTAGATTCTATACTGTTTTTCTCTCGCTTAGTCCAAATTTTCAGGTTTCTCCCTCTTGACAAAACGGAGGAAAGCATTCCAGCACTTCTACCGTGCAGCTGTAGTCCAACATTAACAAAGCCTTCCGAAGCATATATCACCCTGCCATGGAATTCAATCTTTCCCAGAGGTTCAAAAAACAAACCGTGTTCCCCCAACCAAGGCTGGAAGTAGCATCTGTCAATAAAGTAGAAATGAAGGGCTTGATTATACAGCTGGCTGGCCGGGAGCCATCTCTCCGAAGACAGGAGAGGAGAAAGAGTGAAAGAAAAGAAGACCAAGAAGAAAAGTAAGAATTTGGTTGTTTTACTTCGGCCGGGCCCTTCCTCGCCCATATGCAGCAGCTGTAAACGCACCAGTCAAAACAAATCTGGGATGCCAAGGGCTATTCTGCTTTCTGCACACACCCCGGCTCCACCTATACACACAAACACAAACCTGGTGCGGTGTTTCTTTACTGACTTCTTCGCTCCTGTGTGTGCGCTTCGTGAGATACATCTCTCCGTAATGGTCTTTCTCAGCATTGCGAGGCCTGTGGCAGAGTCTAACCTTGCTGGCTCAGTGAGCGTTCATCCACTTGTGTGCGCTGCACATTGAACTTTCTCATGTGGATTCAAACACAAATAATCCGTTCGTGAAGAGTCATGTTTGGTTTAAGAGTCGATGGATACAGCAGAAGGCTCTGGAATTTGAACATAAGGAGAGGGGAGGGTGGTGGTGGGCCTCCATTCAGATATATGTGCTCTGCGTTAAATAATGACCTGTCTTCTGTGTGTATTAGAGCCATTCCGGGTCAGTCGCACACTTCAGACCTGCGTGATGATGAAGTTTGAGAGCAAAACCGCAACTAAAGATGATGCACAAAGCAGAGCCTGGCTGTAAAAAAATATCTGAGTACATAAATACACACAAACAGCTTTAGAGGAGACAAGACAGGTATGGTTTTATGCTGAAATGGCTCTTTTTTGTCTCTCATGGGTGCGATTTGAAGACAGGCCAAGCGGGCCGCTCAAAGGCTGTGTGTGTGTGTGTGTGTGTGTGTGTGTGTGTGTTTGTTTGTGTGCAGGATCCACAGCTCCTCACCCAGTGGAGCCAACTGCGCAAGCTGCATGGAGCGCTCCAATATCCCACCTAGCAAAATAAACCGGACGATTAAAAAACAACACACAGGCCGAGTTCCACTCAGGACCTACACCTAAACTTTTCCAGTGCTGCTTTTGACCCCCCCACCACCACCCTCCTTTCCCCCTCCTCCTCCTCCTCCTCCTCCTCTCCCCTCCTTTCTTCTTTTTCACATGCTTTTACAGTGAGGTACGCTGAAAGCTCTCTTTGTTGCCACGGTCTGTGGCGTTTGAATGGTACCAAACAAGCGCCCAAGTGCACCGAGCCCCCAAGACGGGCCACTGAATAGAATTCTTCCCCTGACTTCTCCCTGGCCGAGCGACAATGAGTGGGACCACTCCTTTCTAGTCAAGCCCGCACTAATGGCTAAGACAATATTTGCAGGAATGAGGGGGATTTAATTTGCATTCAGGCTGTCTCCATTTCTTTTCACAGGACTTGGGCCTGCTCAGTTCAACTGTGCCGCAGCCTCTGAAAGTACGCATTCTGCCGATTTCGCTTTGATTTTTTTTTTTTTGTGTACCCCCCTCCACTTTCACCACCACCAAACCCCCAACCCTGTCTTTTTTTATTTGGTCTTTCAAACACCATTTGCTGCCCTGTGCTTGGTTTCTCTAATTCAAAACGGAAAAAGAAGAGCGGAGGGGGTGCTAGGAAAGGACCAGGTGTGGGTCAGAAAAAGGAGAGGACTGTTGGGGATATTTTTCTCAAAAATAACCTAACATTATTGCTACTGTTTTCTTCAATATTATCCTTGCTTTGTGCACAGTCACACTAATTGCATTGGTTTTTCAGATTATCCTCAGGTGCAATACACCCCATATCAGAGTCCTCGTGATCTCGAAGGGTCCACATGAAAGCACGACTCGAAATGTGTAGATATAACAGCCTCCAGGATTAACTATAAAAGCTTTTTATCTTAAACTGATATTCCAAAAGCTATTGTTACAGGTTCAAAATTAGCTCCAGGCTACGAAAATAATTCCTCGGCCGGTGCCCGATTAAATAAAGTAATTAGCAGAGTCGCTTTAAAAGGACGGTGCTTTAGATTACAAAAGAAAATACAACCGTCAAAAACAGCCCGTAATGCTGACTGACAGCAGAGAGAGCGGTGAGATGTCGTAAAACACCAAACTGTGTTTTTCCTCCAGGCTTTTTGAAGTCCTTTAAAGCAGGTTCCACACACACACACACACACATATTAAGCTACACACACAGTGCTAATTATCACGGCTGCGTTTTTACCCATTTGATGCTGAAAATGAAAATGTTCCTGAGGATTGTTACCATAGAAATCACCTCACTAAATGCCTGTCGCATCAATTGCCGCCGTACAACTGACTTTTTTGTTTTCTTGGCCAGCGAGAGGCTCAGCGCGGCGCGGCAACAAAAGGACGGCGGAGCGCGACGTCAATTTGGGTATTAAAATGAGAAAAGCCTGGAATGCAGCCGTGAGCCGTCCATCTACCGACACAGGCGGATCGTTTGCATACTTAAAGATGACAGTGAAATCTATATTTGGGATGCCGGGCTATGAAGCAGTGATCTGCCGTGTGTTTACTTTGCTCACTAGGAGTGGGACCAACAAATGAGCCGGGCATCTAAGCCAAGAATACAGTCACTTATAAATCCCTTTTACCTGCATCCATGTATCTGCAGTATGTAGAACACCTTAAATCTGTTCACTTCCTGTTTTAATTTGACCTTAAAGGAGTAATTTGACATTTTTGGGAAATGCTCTTAGCATTGTTGCTGAGAGTTAGATGAGAAGATCAATACCTGTCTCTCATACCTGTCTGTTAAATATGGAGCTGGAACTAGTAGACGGTTAGCTTAGCATAAGCATAAAGACTGGGAGCAGCTATCCTGGCTCTTCCACGTATAAAGAAGATGAAGAGAGTCTGTAGGCTACTGAACTACAGTGGTGCTTTGAGCTAAATGCTAACATGCTCACAATGACAATGGGGGTTATGTGCGGGACTGTGCACACCAGCTCAAAAACCTTCGTCCATCATTAAAGTTTTCAGAAAAGATTCGATTTTCTGTTTTTTTGCATCCCTCAAAGGGTAAAAGAGGGTTGTTTGACCCCTCAGAGCCACCGTCCATGCAAACGTCAACATCCAAAATGGCATCTTATTATAAACATTCACTTTGTCTCTCAGAACGAAGCACTGTACGATAAATCAATAATCAAATATAGAGATGCGGAATTAAAAGACAAATTGTGGCAGGTGATTTCAGAACAGCTTGGAATCAGGGCGCAAAAAACAATGAATGTAGGAAAAATTAGACAGTAATGATTGTGCGCTAGGTAGCTTAACGATAGCCTCTTGCTAGTGCCATTAATTCATTAGCTCTGTTTGGGACTAGCGCTATATATAGCACCCACGTAATGAATTCAGTTTTGTCTCATATTGCGAATTTTCGTAATAAATACAATAATAAAACGCATCAGACTCAGTGTGCAAGGTTTCTGTGCATAACGTTTTTTATTGGATTACGGATTTCTTTTAAAAACACAAAAATACGGACTTGGTAACTCCGCGCAAAACCACAGCTTATGGTTTCTACACATTGTTTTTTGTACAAATGCAACCACATACTATAATGTGTTAATTTGTGAGCTTTAGAGGTGGTGGCAGGTGGACTTCTTGTATCTTTGCAAAGAGCTAGCTCGCTGTTCCCCCCTGTTTCCAGTATTAATGCTAAGCTAAGCTAACAGTCTCCTGGCTGCATGTTCATATTCAACAGAAAGTCACGAGAGTAGTATCAATCTTCTCATCTAACTCTTGGCAAAAAAAGGAAATAAATTTCCCAAAATGTCAAACTATTCCTTTAACATGAAATCTACAATCCCACAATGGGGAAATAGAAACATGTAAAGCTAGACGCTGCCACCCTACTGTATGATGTGGTGTTTTGTTTAGCAGAGAAACACATATGGAGTCTCTTCCAAGGCGATGTTACTTTGACTCTAATTTGTCCTCTGAGGTTGTAACACTGACATCGATCGTGCCTTTAAAGCTGAAACTGCAAAACGCTGTTGTTTTAAAGACGTCTTTCAGCAGGAAAAATAGACGTAGCCTCTGTCGAGAGGTTTGTGCCTCTGGGAACGTGAGATGGTAAACAGACGTTTGACAGGGCTGTTCACACACACCGCAATAAAGCAGTTTGTGTTCGCGTATTCTCTTTGAGATGTCTAAGCAGGGCCCGACGTGGGGAGCTTTTGCATACACACAGTTTTGCCGAAAATGTGTGTTTTAGTCATAAATATTCAGTTGACAAAATGAATAATAATAGGGGTGGATACACGAAACAAGATGGGATTCTGTTTGACCCTGTGGATGACCTCTTCAAAATAAGGACTGATACTATTTAATTATTGACTATCAGTTATTGTTTTTTTTTTATTCAGGTTTTGTTTTATTTAGCTTTTCAATTATTTCACCTATGAGTCACCTGCTCACTGGAATTCTCAAGCGTTAGACGCTGATTGTGTTTTTTCTCGCTTCACCGAGTAAAAAAGAGGTGTGTGTCTGCATAATGAGTGGTGGATGTTAAGCTGAAACACAAGGCGCTTCCTCTCTGACTCCGCAATTTACTCCCTAATCATTATTCCTCTCCAAATGGCCACGATTGAATTTTGATCAGCTCTCAAAAGAAAGACAAAGAGAGGCGGAGAATGTTGGGTGAACTTTGGGAGTCGAGGAGCAGCTAGGGTCCATAACAACCACCAAACTCCAGTAAATAAAAAAGGCACTTTTAGCCCAAATCCACCCCTTTCCACATTCTGGTCTGCAGGGTCAGCAGAGAGGGGAACAAGAGAGGCTGTCAAATCAAATCTGGTTGTCAGAATGTTGTACCACACACACACACATACCATCACCTTCACATAATAATGAATGTACATCTTACAATAAAAACAAGGAAAGGTTGAGTGAGAGTTGGGGTTGGTGAAGTGGGATAGAGGAGCGGGTGGTGGGG
>CAKAOH010019328.1:0-125995 GCA_916701665.1 Sebastiscus tertius
CATTAGCATTGATACAACAGAGAAATAATCCACCAAACACAAGTTTCCAAACTTTTTTTCCCCAGTTTATAATCTATACAAGCTATAATCCTGAGCTGCAAAGTGCTCAAAATAAAAATAAAAATGTAAATGCAGCTAAATGGAAGAACATGTGAACACAAAGCCAGCAGTTTATGATAATGGATAGCTTACTTTAAAAAGTTAGCTTACTAGCTAAGTCAACTAAGCTAACACAGATTCTAGCTTGACAGCATTTTTATGTAAATGGATATTAAAGCTGTTCAGAAACAGACTTGTAAGATATATTGGCACTTATTGGCTTAATAATACATATTATGAACTTCACTTACTTAATGTTGTCATTATGTTATTTAGCCTACCTTGTCTTGTTAATGGCTTCCTTTCTGACCTTACATTGTGTGTGTGTGTGTGTGTGTGTGTGTGTGTGAGAGAGTGTCAGTGGTGGAAGAAGTACTCAGATCCTGTACTGAAGTAAAAGTAGAAATACCACAGTACAGAAATACTCTGTTACAAGTAAAAGTCATACTCACAATTTTACAGATGTAAAAGTACATAAGAATATACTTAACGTACCAAAAGTGAATACGTGAATACTGATAATCAACTGTAAAAGTATATTCGTCTGTGCTTTTATATCTGTAAAAGTACGTGAAGTATATTACTATATACTTTTACATCTGTAAGAATATACTTAATATACCAAAAGTGAAAGTAGGTTACTCATTATGCAGACTGGCCATGGATTATAATTATTGATGCAATAATGTGTCAGCATCACTTTAATGTTGAAGCTGGTAAATGTGGAGCTAATTTTAACTACTTTATATACTTTATTGGCTGGGTAGCTTGTAAAATTTATTTATTTTATGTTATGTTTAACTTTATTTGTTGAGTATATTTTGTATTAATAATATAAATCTAAAGTAAAAAGTATATATTAAGTTTTTTAAAAAAAATGTTGTGGAGTAAAAAGGGCAATTCTTGCCTCTGAAATGTCGTGGAGTATCATAAAATAGAAATACTCAAGTAAAGTACAAGAACCTAAAAATTTTACTTAAATAAAGTACTTGAGTAAATGTACTTAGTTACTTCCCATCACTGGTGAGTGTGTATGTGTACGTCTGGTTTGAACAACTAAACAATCAACAACATTTTTTAGTTTCAATCAGTTATAGATGTTATAGTTGTAGATGTTACAGCCCTTTGACGCTGTGTCATGTAAGGTTACATAAATACAACTGCCTTAACTTTTAATGGCTTTCTTTCTTAAGTTACATTGGGGTTTTATTCTACACTTATCAAGTGTTTCACACAGAAACCTTCTAGAAGCGTCTACAACCAGAGCAAACAAAATAATATTCTGATAATCAACATTGTGAAAAGTCTGCACTTTATCACGCGTTATCTTATAGTGAGCTGGAGATAGGAGAGGGATTAAGAATTAAACTTTATTTAATGTTTCATGATCTTCACTGTTCAGCAGGTAACAAAACTTGGGCTAATATCCCACCCTGCTTCTGATTACCTCGTGTTGCACTTGTTTTTGTTTCACAATGCGGTTATAAAAAGGGGATTTGTTTCACAAGTCTTCCTGGAAAGCTCAGACATGATGGTATTCTGACCATATTCCAAGCTGAACTGGAACCTGCTCCTGATCTTTCTAGTAAAATTTAAGCAGGTTATCATGAAACAAAAGATAAAACAATGATCTTTATTGAAGGCACGTCTGTGTAAAAGGAGTTGTAGCTGAAAGTACACTGAGGGCTATAATGGAGGAAAGTAAATAGTTGGCTGCCAGGAAGACTCTTGATTTCTTTTGTAACTGTGGTGGCCAAGTTGTGATTTGTAAAAATGTGTTTCTACTGTTTGTTCTGTACAACAATCAACAAAGATTTCCCCCTGCACCTATACAGGACAGATCTAGGATAACCGCCCGAAAGGGAACTTTACCATTGCATTAAACACTTGACTGAAAGACGGACATATCGGAAGTCAGCAGTGGTCACGCTGATGCCATCTTGGATCCACGCAGGGTTCCATTACCAGGCAGGTGAAGTGGATGTGAAGTGAAGTACTGTGTCACTCCTGCTGAACCCCCCCGAGGACGGAGAAACGCAGTTCAAGTGCAGGCGTCCACCCATCTGACACCGAGACACGCAGTAAACAAAGTGCCACTCCAGACAATAGGATAGAAAGATTTAGTTTGGTCTAAGGACACTGCTGGTACTCCAGTCTAATGAGGCCCCATAGTAGGTGCCTTTAAATTTAAAGTTTGTTTTGATAAGAAATCAGTATCTTGGTGTTTGTTTTGTACTTACTTAGTCAAAATTATAATTACCAAAAAGACAAAATTGTTGAATCTTTGGTAACGACCAAAGGCAATTTGATTGGAGCAGTATATAGGTGTGCACTAAAATAGTCAACATTGTTAGCCATTGCTTAATCCTAATCAAAACTTATTCAAACGCTTCATATATTATTCTGTGACTCTATGTCGTGATTGAAATCCCTGGGAAATGTACTGAGGTTAGAAAGCTACTACTCGTTGGGTTTTGATATTCTGGTTATTTGCCATCACCGCAACTGGACGCAAAGATAATATACATAGACGCCACATTGGACGCTTCAGCCCGTTGCAGTGATACGTCAACGTGGGCACCATATTGGACCTGGCAAGACGGGGCTATACAAGTGAGCTGCCATTTTTCTGGATAAAAAGCACTATAACGTCTACATTTCTCAACCGATTTTAACAAGTCGTTATTATGTTAAAGGGTTTATGATCTGCGTGGAGTAGAAAAATAAAGTTGTGTCTCCAGTTACTTAGAATCTCGATAGTTCAGCAACACTGAGTGCCTGAGAGCTGCCGATAACTGAGCAGGTGTTGAAATAACATGCTAAAAAAATGTTCATGTGGTGGTTCACGTGCCATCGCCACGGAGACAATGCAAATGGAAAGTCAATTAGGATCCGTTGTTATGGTAGACACACAAATTCCCAGGTTCAACAGAAATACATTTTGCTCAAAGTCGTGTAGGGGAAGAGGTCCGGGTGGTGGATGAGTCAAACACGGGACTTTCACCCAGGAGACCGGTGTTTGTGTCCCGTCTGAAACCAAAAGTCAATGTTGAGATATTTAAAATTACATTGGCTACGTAAGAAGTTACGTAACAACTGTAGTTCTTTTCTTTAAACCCAAATTATGATCTTTCCTTAACCGAATATTAAATTGTTTCCGTGGTGGTGGCACGTAATTTAACACATTACATGCCACTAACACGTAATGCGCTAAGAGGTCTTGGTCATTTCACGCAATTCTGTTTGATCACATTGATTTAATCACACAAAAAGTGAACAGAATTTCAATTTCAGTTTGACTTTAAGTACCAAAATGTGTTAGGGGGTCAAAGGTCAATTTACCAAGAACACCAGAACACCATATGTCAAACAACAAAAGCTTTTTTTTTTATTATTCCCACTATCACTTTTCCCAGTCAACATTGGCAGGCAGAATTAGTTTCTAGGCAGAACAACATGGTGTGAGTTCTAGAGTGAAAGCAGTAAGCGGAAAAATAAATAAATACTGTGTACAAAAATACAACCTCACTGTACAAACGCAGCACCGTACAAAGCAAAGAGACGGGAGACTCATCGGGTCAGTCTCCACTGGCATATGGCACTTTAAAGACTGAAAACATTCGAGACTAAAATCATTCTCAGAAAACAAGCAGGAGTGCAATTCAGTTAAAAACAACACATTTATCATACGTGTGTCACGCTGGTAGGTCTGTAATAAATCCCCCAAAATCTGAAGTTTGTCTTTGGTGAGACTGAATGAGATACTCTATTTAAATGCAGAGATGTACTAAATCACTAACCGTCCAGAATAATGCCATTTAATGCCATTTATTTGTATAAGAAGACTCTTTTATGAAATGACTAGTTTAAAATGAATGAAAATTTGTCAAAGGTGCAGTATTAATTCATTTATAAGACACCATATGCACACGTCAGTGGCTGTAAAATGCCTCTGAAAACTGTAATTATTAGATGGGATTGATTTTCAGTATTGATTCTTTAAATCAGGCTTGGACTATATTTGTCAATAGTCATTTTGTATTTAGACCTTAATTGGTCAATATATGCTTTTATGTGCAGCGGACTATAAACACTCAACAGTAGACATCAGAGCAAATCAATGACCAGAGGAGGTCAAACTGCTTCTCGTGAATATCCAACTATACAGTCACTGTACCAACATACAGTCTAATTGAACACTAGGCTCTTTTCTGTTGCCTTTTTTTTTTTTTTTAATTTAAAAGCACCTGAGTACCTGTTCAGAAAAAACACAGGATCTCATAAAAATGCAGCCATCTTATAAAGTATGATATGGTTAAACCGAGCAGCACTGACGACGCAGATTCAAAAAACGGTCAATTTCCACAAGTGTCAAAACAGATCTTGGTCACTCATGCAACAGTACGTGTGCACACAATTGGTAAAACTGTCTGGAAATCTCTCGTGCGACGTAAAAAACAAAGAGTGTCATGCATTTTTTATGAGGATCAATAATCATTCCTAATCTTTCCACTGACGGAGCAGCAACACGGCAGATCAAAAACATGACAAGGATGACTTGCAGGAACCATTTAAAAGAAAGCAAAAGTGATTCTCTGTCTTTTCACTAAGCCATTCATGAGTGAAACGCTGAAGAAATGCTGAGCAAACTTACTAAACACTTGGGGAAAGATCAGCTGCAAGCTCCAGATATGTCAGCTTCAACAGCAACAACCTCGTTCACTGTCCATCATGCATCAGGGGTATGCAAATGCAAAAAACTGTTAAAAAACATCAATAGCAGCAAAATATGAATAAATAAATAAATACATCATATCACAAAAAACACATTCATCTGTGGGTTTTTTCCACATGGCACGGATCACAACAGCAAAAATAAAAACAGACTTTTATAAAATTGGACTTCCCGAAATAGCTTCAGTATTTTTGGAGCTAAACTACTCTACACACTGTAGACCGAAGCGTCGGTCCTAAACACACCTCATTCTGCATTTAATAAGGGCGTCTCAGTGACGTCTCCACGCTGCCGGCGATGCGTACTGAACCTACAGTTTGCTACTTTGCGCTGGGCTGTCAAACAGGCATCAAAGACCCCCTTTTACTAACGGGCCGAGTGATGATCAACTTGTGGCCGCTGCTCTGCAGGTGCTTGTGAAGACTCGAAGGTCTTGAACCGATCAGTCTTTGCTCTCAGTGCGCGTTCGTCTGATGACGGAGGAGAAGAAGCTTCGGCATTGTGGCGGTCCCATCAACATGGGAGCCTGGTTCTTGTGGACGATCTCGATCTGGTGTTAGAAAAGAAGCGACAAAGCTAAGATTTAGTTGCTGCATTACGGTACAAAAATATGAAAAAGGAAATGAGCGAGCTAATGTCTGTGTACAGGAATCTGTGGCCCAATCAACCACCTGCTTTAATCTAATCAGCCTTATGAGTGTCACCTTATGAGCTTTCAAAGGCCCTTCAACCTCCTCCCTCTCTTCCTCCCAGCCAGCAGACTCCACTTTTTCTTTGATTATTTTAGTGCTAATCGATCAGTCAATTGACAAACAATTTTGATAATCTATTAATAATTTAAGTAAATCATTAAAGGGCCCATATTATAAAAAAGTGAGATTTTTATGTTTTTTTTTATTATAAAGCAGGCTTAAGTGCTATATAAATACTGTGAAAGTATCGAAACGCTCAATCCACAGGAAAATATACACAGCCCGTATTCAGAAACTCTGCATTTGAAACAAGCTGTCAGGATTTCTGTCCATTTGTGATGTCACAAATATACAATATTTAGACCCTTTACGCAGTTTTAAACGTAAACATTCTAAATGTGTCCCAGATTATTCCTGGTTGTAGTGTATGTGAATGTCATCAGCTGACAGGAAGTACACATGGACCCAAGCTGTTGCCTAGCAACGCAATTCTGTTGCAATTCCATCGCGATTCCGTCGAAATGCGCTAAAACGGAGCGTTTAAGACAGAGGCTAAATACAGGCATATTCAGGCCGACAGTATGAGGAAAATAGTTTTTTTTGAACATTACAGCATGTAAACATGTTCTAGTAGAAACACAGGCTCAAATGTGAGGATTTGCAGCCAAAAATGTGAATGGCCATTTCTAGATCCAGTTGTTGTAAGAGTAGCGTAGGTCATTTGGAGAATAGCAGGGGGTTCATGTCTCTGATAATGTTAACATATATCATACTGGATTATGGTAACGTATGGTCTTTATGGTTATAATATCTGACAATATCCTGTTTCCCACCAATGATGCCATTTCTGTTGAAGGTTGAAATTGTAGATCAATGGAACAACAAATATCAACCATCAAGGGTTGTCATATGGAGCACATAGTTCATTATACTGTTGCACTAAGAGTCTAAACGCAGTAATGGAGAGAGGAAATGCTACCATCTGCATTACACAGACCACATTCACTTCAAAAGGAAAGCTGCCATTTGTTGTACTTGCACTCTGACTCGGTAGCGTTTACCAGCTTTTGTAGGCTCTCTGCTATCGTTAAACGTGATTGAGCTTAATGTTTCTGAAGTTACAAAATACAATTTGACTTTTCAGGGAAAACACTGGTGACATAAGGAAGATCTAAAGGAATACCTGAAATCAATTTGCAGGATAACTGAGCTCTGTTTTTAAAGATGCAACATCAAACATTGATATGCATCAAGAGCCCCAGTTACAGAGCACTGTGGCTCTTAGAAATTAAAAACAATTAGAACAAATTATCTATGTAATGTACTCCCTAGCCATCAAAAAGCATCAAAACCAAGAGGATGATATGTTAAGACTTAACAAAGTGACATTTTACCAGAATTATGTCTAGAAAAACAGTAAAATTTCAGTTTGCAGCAGTTATTTCAGACCCATTTTTCAAAGAGACAGCGATACATGTCATATGTCGCTTCAAAATGCAAATGGTTGGATGGTGTTAAATATGTTATGCACGCAGAGGAACTGAGGAGCATTTGCATAGTTGTTGTTGTTAATAATTAGTGGGTTAACATCCCATTTGAACTGTGGTGTTTTTATAAGCATTTAACAGGTCGACTGATTCAAATTCAGCTCTGACATACAGTATGAATAACTCACCGTGGAAATCATTGCAGCACAATTACGGATTGTCGGATCCTAAATTTGCTGCGTGGAGTTGTGCCAGCAGATACAAGAGCACTTGCTGGCTACTCGTTTTGTCATGCACTGGGTTTTTTAGCTTTGCCTGAGCGATCCATATGTAAATCTCAGCGGCACTTCATCTGCAGTGGCGATGTAATTAAAGCTAAACACAACCGTAATCAACGCAAACGGAGGAGTTTCATTTTGAAAAATGAACAACTTGGGACAGAGGGCAAACACTCGTCGAAGCACATGTTTGAGACGTAGAAAGTAAGCAAATTAGGAGAAATAAGACTTGCATCATTAAATGTTTGTTATAAATTACTGCACAAAGCAATGATCTGTGGGGGAAATGGAAGGAACGGATACCGCACTAAATGTCATCTGTCTTTTATTTTGAAACCAGTCCTTTAGAACCTTACTGAATGGTGAATTTATTTATTTATTCATTGTGGAATTTAAAAAATATTTATGCAGTATTGCGCTATTGATTGTGGTTTATCATGTATTTCTTCTTTGTTTGCATCAACAAGCCCAGGAACTGCAGATATAAATAAGTGACCGGGGTAATCTGGTGTCAATTATAGTGCATTGTCCGATATAAATAAGTAAAGTACTGTGAAATAATGTAAAGTAAGATCAAGTTTTACATCCATCTGGAAATCCTGTGAGATGTAGGATTGCATGGAAACAAATTTCAAGGCTTAATTCTAAAACATAAGCTGCAGCCGAAATTCTATACTAACATGCTATTTAGTACACTGAAAAAGTATGTGAGGTTTTTTAGTATGTCCGAAACCTTAGTATGAAACCAATAGTAAGCAAATTTCATACTATTTCCTGTGAAATATTACAGTATGCAAACGCTGGACAATATATCCCACAATGCAATACAGTAGTAACGACAACAGCTCTGTAATGCTAATGATAACGCGTCAATTTAAGTGTAAGTATAAGATTTTACTTTTCTATAGGCGTAATATTTTTTAAATGAATTCAGACTTTGATTCTCAAGTTCAAGTTGGATTGAAGAGCTATGATTCAAAATTACTTCCTCTGTCTTTTCCTAACCACTTTTCCTGGACTTGGATGAAAACGTCATGAGGTCAAGGAAAGATGTGAAGGAGGATTCACAAGGACTTCGGAAAAGACAACCTCGGTGCTCAGAGAATCTATGCAACGGTGGATTCTTTGAGTACAGTGACAAACTCAATGCTGTGCAATTCAAGTAAAAAAATCCTGTTCAAAACATAATCACACCTCCTAAGAAGGATGTTATTGACGGTCAAATGGTGCTTCACTTTAAATGTTGTTGCTGCAGGGAATTGTGGGATGGCATCTCCTTTTATCTCCTATCCTTGGTCCAGTGTTCCCCATGCTAAAGGAGATCACCTTTCCTTAGCATTTAGAGAATTCAACCAGCTCTTCATGGCTGCCACTTAGATACTTTCGGGTCATTTCGGCAAGTTAGGAACTTTCCTAAGCAAAAAAAGACTATATTCAAGCACAGCCTCAGATTTGAAACAGTGAAATGTTGCTGCTATTTCAATTCATTTCCCTGGAATTGCCACGATCAGTGGATCCACTCGAGGATGCAAAATAAATCGACAATAAAAAGAAGACCTGTTCTTGTGTACCGTGGCTGTGTGGGGGCTTTGAATAATGACACCATCCAGTGAGACTAAATAAATACCTGCTGAAAACAGTTCTTGATGAAGAACTCCAGTCGTTGAAGTTGTCACTTTGCTGCAGTGATGTAGTGAAGTATACTCAGTACATCACCGCAGCACTCTTACTGTATATGTGGTTACAGGTGTTATCAGATCACACTTGTGATAACACACAACATGGAAGATGGGTGTCGTCAAAGGTGCTAGAGACATTTAATGACTTACAGTGCAGGGAGTCTGCATCCAAGGTTCCCCATCAATCTGCATGGGGAGGGATTTACTGGTTCTGTCAGTGAAGAAAACGCGTTACAATCAGACTTCATGAACAATTTAATTGTAAAATGTTGCACCAGGGAATTTAATGTTCAACTGACAGGAAGTGACAACTGTCTAATAATTCAATACCTAAAGTCTAACATGATTTCTATTTTGTTTTGCTTTTTTGTCTCCAGGCCAAGAGATTGATGATGGTGAACTAATGCTAACAAAATCTAGCAGATATGCTGTCCTAAAAAAGACAACAAAACATAACAAAAGTGACAAAATCATGACAATAAAGTGATCTGTGGTCCAGTTGAACACTGACCTGATGGTGACGGAGGAGCACTGTGCCAGGCGTCGTCCAGCGCTCTTCAGGCCGGTGTAGATCTGACCCATCTCCATGGCTCCTTCCAGCCCCACCACCTCCAGCAGCTGGTCAGACAGGTCTGAAACACAAAGAACACATCTGTAAATATACTTATAGTCTAATGAATTAAAGTGTTTTGTCAAAAACTATAATGGGGAATATTGTGCAAAAACAGTTCCATCATGCACCCAAAGTTTACATATAGTATGATAAAAAAAACTCCCTTTTCAGCCGAACCGCTTGGCTAGAAAATAAAAGATTTCAGTGGCGGGCACAAATATTAAAAAATTCGAAAATGAGAAAAATCTGAGAAGACATGAGTATGTATAGTAAGTTTGTTACTGTATGCATGAATGATTTGTCTTAAAAGTAAAATCATTTTGGTAGCTTTGAAGTAGTGTTTCAGTATGCTAAAATGGTTGAATTGACGGTTCAATAAATACAACCTTTATGTTCATGTTTGTCCCTAAATGTTGATGATAATAATAAACTTTAAACCAAGAGACATCCACAGGGAGGGAAAAGAAGAATGAGGGATGAAGGAAATGTATATAGAAAGTGGGGAAGGAAAGAGGAAAATGAGAAGTAAAGTTAGGATAAGTAAAAAGAACATGACGTAATGTTCCTCACTCACATTCACCGTTAAGAAAAAAGAAAAAAGGCAACAAGAACAACAAGCTGCAAACAAAACAGCTATTAATTAGATTGCACCGGCAATGCAAAGCAATCTAGTGATATTATAATTATTAATTTCTCTTCTGTTTTGCAGTTATGAGCATTGATTTTGCCCCTGCTGGAAGCCCAGTGTCACGCAGGGCCCATCTGTTTCAGCGGCCCGCTCTGCCTCTGACTCTCCATCGACTCGTCCCTCCACAAATTAAGAAGCTGCTGCCTCGCTGCTGGGAGCATACAGACACTAATTGAAACTAAGACCCATTTTTAGGCGCTTGGTGCGTGCGTGAGAGTTAGCTCGCTGTCACCAATGCTGCTCCGTCGCTGTCATGTTTATCTGAGCCGCGTTGGTTTCCTGAAGGAGTGTCGCAGGTAATGTTGCTGTTGCGGTGAGGTGTTGTTGTCGCTTGCCGAGCTGTGGTGTCCAGCTGTCACCATGGTGATGGACATGCGTCTGCCCCTATCTCGGTGCCGGACTGTGAGTGCAGAGCTTTCCAGGGTCGGAGGAGGAGGAGTGTGTGTGTACATACCCAGCAGGTTGACCTGCTGACACCGGGCTTTAAAGCTGCTCCCCCCATTGGGACTTCTCACGTTAATGCAAACGGCTCACACAGGCCCGCGCTGACACGTATGATGGACAGCGTCACCATGGCGATAGGGATTCCTTGTTGCCTGGGGCTACAAAGATCCAGTATTCCCATGAGTGCTTGGAAAGACCATAGAGCCTCTCTGCTAAATATAACAAGGTCAGGGGCACTCTGTACAACCAGATGTTCAATAAAAACACTAGAAAATAGATTTGACCTGCATGTTTTGGGTCTAACCATTAAAGCAGCAGTGGGTAGAAATACAGCAAATATGATTAAGAAAAGTTATCTTTATAAAACAGTCACTATATTCTGACAGTAGTGCATGAGAGAGGTAATCTGAAAAAAATCATGTGCCTCTGTGTCCTCCGGTGGTCCTAATGGCATCTGCAAGATTTCACAGACCGGAAGAAAACAACCACTCAGAACTGATCTGGAGTCTGCCGTCCAGCTGCCGTCTATGAGAGCCACGAGTCAATCACTCGCAACTCCGATCACTAGGCAGCGCTGATCAAATATGAATCAATATTCTGTTACTGTAATGCCTATTTCTCTCCTCAAATGTCTTCAGAAACATCTTGTAGTGTACTGTTTAGCTGTAAAATGAGAAGGTTTGTGACCCGGCAGCCATGTTGAGAACAATATTCGCAGGCGAGTATTTTGCATTTTTGTGTTGTTTATCCGTCACGCCCTCGGTGTGTAAAGGCCTTTAAGCTCACTAATAAACATGTTATATCTTGTTTGTTTAATCAGTACAAAAAAAACATAAAAGAAAGAAATAGTAGTCCACATAACCTCATAAAACAACTAATTTTTGTTTTTACACCTCAAACTACTCCTTTAAGATGTTCACATACGGTCTTGTTTTAACCAAAACCTGAGACAATAAATCTAAGAGTGAAAAATGATTATTTCAACTCAATAAATTGCAGACACATGATTTCAATAAGTGACAGCCAGATTTAATCTACTATGATTTATTGGTGACTTTCCATTTTCATTTTAAATCACCAACCATTATTTCTTATATTAAAGGTGCGAATGAAATGCCTGGAACAATAATCAAAAATGGACCCAAATTTAGAAAAAAGACATCATGTTGACTTCCCAGAGATAAACTGGGAGAGAAACGGAGTCACCCAACTGTTTACACAAGAAGGATGTTGAAATATTAACACACAAGATAAGCAGCCTGAGGCCAGATATAAACCCCTTACCTCACCTACAATCAACATTATGTGCCTCACTCAAGTGTTGAAGGCAATATTTGACTGTGGTAAACAAACAGGCGCTGAAGGTGACAACGCAGACAGTGTGAGACAGTCATGTGAATGAAAGTCCATATGGGAGATTCACAAAAGCAGCGCTGATGTGGCTTTGATCTCAGCGGCCATGTCTTCCCATCAAGAGCGTGGGATAAGAAACGGCATCCTTGTCACTGTCAAACAACTACCTGTCGTGGCCGGTGGCTGCACAGTGACACATGTGGAGCAACAGGGAGAGAGCGGAGGAATAAAAGAGAGATGGCGAGGGAGCAGAGCAGGACAACCGGCGGCCGATCGGCTGAAAGTAAAACTGAAGAGGAATGGCGGGAGGAGGAGGAGGAGGAGGCCGATCCTCCAATGGAAGCTTCATGGGGCTT
The DNA here is from genome assembly GCA_916701665.1 of Sebastiscus tertius. Classification (NCBI taxonomy): domain Eukaryota; kingdom Metazoa; phylum Chordata; class Actinopteri; order Perciformes; family Sebastidae; genus Sebastiscus; species Sebastiscus tertius. The sequence goes on from CAKAOH010019328.1 coordinate 12,425, forward strand.
GTCACGGGGCATCAGTCCCAAGCGTCAGCCCCTCCACCCACGCAGGACCCCTCCTCCCCGACAAAAACCTCAGTCCCATTCTAAATAATTCACTCCGCAGCCATTCCCTTCCACCTGAGGGGCTTGTCTCCTGGCGTCACCAGCGGGACGATTTAACAGCTCCCGAAAGGTCAGGGTTTTTTTTATCCCGCAGCCACCCTCCACCCACACACACATACAACACACACAACCACACACACAATAATCCCTTCCAACAGTTTGATCTGTGCATCGTGCTCGGCGGTGCCCCCTCTGGGCTAATGCACTCCCGTGTTTACCTCTAAATACGTCGTTCTCTTGATCTGACAAGTTAGGCTGCTCACCTTGAGGGCACCTTCCACAAGGGCATCTATTCACACATACGCACACACAGATGCATGTACACACACACATCAATAAACAGACACAAACAGACACAATTGGGCACAAACACGCAGAGACGTAGTGGCACATAAACACACACTCCCCACTCACACTAAGTGCCTTTCCAGGTACAGACGGTGGCCTTTTCTTTAACCACACAGATTGATTTTTATTCAGGGATTAATGGAGTGTTCATCGTAGCAAAGTTGGGCTTTGAATTGATCAACAATCTCCCTCACAGTCTGTGCCACACCGCACCTTCATCTAACAGTCACATCATCCCATTAGGGAAGTTATGCTTTTAAATCCCAGCATGCAGCAGCTCTTGTTAGAACAACGTTTTGTTTTGGTTGCTCATTTTAAGACTGTTTTTCCTCTTAAACTCCCTCACCGCCCCTGGTGGGATTTACTTTCTCTTGTTCTTTTCCAAGAACACAAAACACTTTGGGCCCTATCTAATTGATCTACAGCACATGGTCTAAAGTGCATGGTGCGAGTGTATTTAGGGCGTGTCCAACTACTCTTTTGCCAATTAAGCAGTGCATAATCAGGGCGCAAAGTAAGGCACAAGGGGCAAAGGGGTTGTATTTAGTCTATTAATTAATCTTTGGTGTGTTTTTTGGCGTAACAGGAGTTAAACTAATCAGAGTGTCATCTCCATTCCCTTTAAAAGACAAGTGCACCTGCACATTGCTGTTAAAAGACGGATTTGGCAAATTGGAGACTGCTGAGGAAACAGATCTGCTCGTGCGCGAAGTCAAAGTACGCGAGCAGATGTATGTGGTACTTAGTTGGTGGACCTTCTGCCTCTGCTATCTCCCAATCCTCTGTCCCATCAACAACTCCATTTGACTGCATCTGAGGAAAAGCACTGGTAACCTATTTAACCGGTTCAGGCGGCGGGGGGCGGCAAAATTCATTATATGATAATAAGCACAATGCTAAATATGATCAACACGTACTGATAAATAATGAAAACTGTATTGATTTCCGATTTCTGAGCGGAATCCTCCGGAGCTGCTTTATGCACGGGCTTGCAGCCGGGCACTGCCGGAGAGGCGATGCGTAACGCACGGATCCATCAGCCTCAAAACGCCGCCGTTTAGGGCGAGAGGGCCCGCAAACTTTGAAGTAATACAGAATGCCTGAGAGCTTCTCTTCATTAGATTCCATTATATTTTGAATTGTCACTTGCTGCCTGAATTTAGTGTTTTCCTTAACATAAATAAAAACGTTCTCGCATCAGTACTGTATTTAACTGAGAAGGAGGAGTGCTGCTGCGAGTGTACACGTGTTGTGAACCTGCCTGTGTAGACGCATCTGAATTATACGTCCTTTAAATAGCAGGAAAATACTGCGCCAGACTTTAGACCATCTTTTTGTTGGTCAATGACACAATCGCTTTTTTGCTGCTTCAAGATAGCAATGCGCCAACAAAGCGTCTGACCACACCTCATTTTAAGACCAATACGCCCACAGATGGGTGTAAGATAGGGCCCTTCTTCTTTCATCACGAGTACAGTAAATGCCGCTACTGTAAATTAGGGACTAATTTACTGGCGGATAAGCTTTACTTTGAAGGTGCAACAGCTACTAAAATCCAGAGGAAAGCAAAACTGGAATCTTATCAGGGGAAACAAATGAATAAAGCTTCATAGACAGCTTCACAGGGATCTGTGTTTTTTCCACCATGTCATGTGCTGATCAGTGAAGTCTCATAAGGGATCACTGGCAGCCACGTCTGGAGATCCTCACTGACTCGCCATGTTTCAAGCCAGACACTGATTGTAACATTCACTTCATCCCCGAGTACAAGCACACCACCTCACCATGAAACCTAAAAACATACTGTGCATCACCTGAGCGGGCAGGAGTTAGACATGATGGGAAATAAAACACCAAAAACAAACACATCCAGAGTTCATGGCAACAGCTCATTTGTGAGGAGAAAAATACACGTATGTTTGTTGATTCTTTTTTCATCTACACTTTTTTCATTATATTTTCTTGTGATTTAAAAGGAGTTCTATGATGCATATTTTGCATTCAACATGAGATAAATATCATTTTCCAAAATGTTCCAACATGTCAACTTTTCAGGATCTCTTAAAAACAACCTTGTTTTCCGCTAAGGCCAAAACCTTCTGGAGAATTGAGTCAACCAGTCGTAAAATTTGTTGAAACATTCTATTGATCTTTGAGAGTGAAAGTCTACAAAATTGAAGCTACCCATTCCCAGAATCAACTGAAACCTAAAGTTTTCACAAGAAATGTTCACACCTTTACAACAACGCTGTCTACATTCTGTATAACAAGACTAAGAGTCTACAGCTACACTAGCATCTCTGTGAGGCTGTACTTATGCTAACTTCAGCATGCTAACATGCTCACAATGGCAGTGACTTGAAGCAGATATACTGTTAACCATGTTGACGTGTCAGGGATGGCGAATCACTTTCCACTTGTGTCTTTTCAAAATAAACTTCCGTGTTCACAGGAAACGTACAGTTTCTGCTCGTTACATGCGCACAGTCTCTTTTCAAAATAAATTTTCAATGTAGCTTTACTTAGTTTTTCGGTTTACTTACGCAACAAAACTACTTAGGTTAGGTTAGTTAGGTTTAAGAAACAAATTACTTTGGAAACAATTGTGGTTTGGGTTAAAATAACTATGTTCGCTACGTAAAATAGCGATGCTTGTTACATAACTGCTGTTAGTAAAGTACGAAAGTTGCGTAATAAAACTAAGGTAAAATAAATCAAAGTTTACTTTGGGTTTCACACAGGACACGAACAGCAGCCTCCTGGGTGAAAGTCCTGTGTTTGTTTGACCCGTCCAACTTCCGCTCTCACTATAGACTGTATAAAATAAGGACGTAGTCTCCGTCACCCATAGGTTTCTGAAGAGCCATTGCCATTGTGAAGCTGTGAAGTGGGTGGCTCCGGCTGTCGCCATCTTGGCAGTGATGACACAGCGTAACTCACGGCCAATCAAACATGGACATAGAGGTGGATTGTCGGTGGAGCTGAGGAGCAGAGCAGACAGCTGGCAGCTAGCGACCTGAGATGGCACCCACCTGTCACTCAAAGTGGCCACGCCCTCAATTATACCTAACTTTAATCCTTAATATAATTTAAACGGGTGTTCAACCCCCGTACAGTTGTCATGAATGGGAAAATTAGCTACAGAGTCTGAAACCATTTTTTGTACCAGGCGGTAAACATGTATATTTCTGCTGTAAAGTCGGGCAGAGGTTAAGTATTTTTGGTGGTAGTAATTTACATATTGGATTGGAATCCTTCTTCTACCACAGCTTTCTGAATATTTATTCCTTTAATAAGTCCTTCAAGTGGCTCACCCCATTTCAGCCGTTACCACAGAGCAGCTGACTCATTGTGCCTCGTTCATTCATATATTCCCATTGACGGGCTTCCTTTTGACGTAAATGGATTCAGGGGTATGCCCAACAACCCCCACTCAGTCTGCTCCTATTAACTGAGCCTGTCCACTGGAGCCTGCACACACCATTAATACACAAGTGACAGTTCCAAACAGTGACATGATTGTACCTCTTCTTTGCAAACAAAACCTGCTAGCTATGATTCACCTTGTCATCGGTGAAATATTCATGCTCTCGGGAAAAAGTTTGGTCGAAAGTTTAGTCTTTGATCTATCTGATAGGAGCAAGGACACAGACTGTCTGATGTGGGCTTCAGGGGAAAGAGCCTCCTACACTGTCAAACCTATTTGACGTACAGTATTATTGTCCAATGATTTAAACCAACCATGATCTACAGTATATGCAAGGCTTTGAAAGTGCTGTTGATGACTCACCAATCACCTCACCATGTATCGAGTTTTCTGACTTTTTAAAAACATTAACTTTAAAAGGGTTTTGTTTAAAACAAGATGAAGAGTTTACAGAGGAGCTAGCAGCTTTGTGAGAATGTGCTTTGAGCTAAATTCTAAGGTCAGCATGATGTCACAATGAAAACATGGTGATGTTAACCGTGTATCTGTAATTTAAAAAACATCAGGATACATCCTCTGGGCACCGTGAACGTTTTCATCGCACTCCATATGGTAGAGTTTGAGATATTTCATTGGATTAGTGAAAACTTTGACCTGCTGGTGGTGTTGGATGAAAAATCAGGGGATCACCAAAGTCATTAGGCTTCATCCTCTTGGGACTATGAATGTTGGCACAAAATTTCATGTCAATCCATCCAATAGAAAGATACGTAAAGGTGGACCAAAGTGGTGGACTGACCAACATCGCCATCCTTAGCCGCATGCTGCTAGCTAAAAACACAAACTGTTTTGAAACAATAAAACATCTCATAATGGTATTTTTCCGGATGATAAATCTCTTATTGGGTTTTCTGGTTGAATATGGGCTCTAATGGCTTGTTTACTGCAGTGACTTCAGGATTAACACCAACCATAAAGCAGTCATAAATGTATTCATTCTTATACTGTCAAAGCTACCTTGAATTGCAAACGTGAGCTCCTTGGGGTCGAGCACAGGTGCCCTCTTGTCTTGGCTCTTTTTGCCCCCCTTGCGGTTACCCCTCCTCTTCTTGCTCTCGCCCCAAAGGTTGGAGCCGCCGTGCATGCTGGGAATGTTGAGAATGGCAATGCCTTCCAGGGAGATGCTGCTAAGGTCCATAGTAACACCATCACACTTTTAGAAAGGATAAAGAAAAAGAGGGAAAAGACAACATTTAGGCTGTTTTCTGTTTAAAACCATCATTCCTCCAGTCATTTTGATCTGATTAAGCTGAAAAAGGCCAGTAATACTCTAAATAGTGGATACCAATATGGCTCTTCAGACCTCCTCCAGTACTGTAGGTACTTATCGAGCACTAATTAATGAAGACCTCTGCACTGTGTGGATAGCTCTGAGAAGGGGGAAGATGAATTGTATAGACACCACCTTCATTATCACTCAATATCGCACACAGCAGGGTCGTGTAGGGCTAATTACCTGTGTGTTGAACTGATGTTCAGTGAGAAGCGGGCGGGGAGGTGCACAGATAGCCTTCACACATCAACACTTTGTCTGAATGAATTTGAAACTAGTGCAAATTTGTGCTATTTATGGAACAAGGGTTGACCAGAATATATTTAACAAGCGCCATTATTCAGTGCACTCAGATATTTGACTTAAGTAAATGTAGTAATAACCACAGTGTGGAAATACTCGGTTACAAGTAAAAGTAATGCATTCAAAATTTGACTTAATTAAAAGTACAAAAGTATTAGCATTAAAATATACTTAAAATACCAAAAGTAAACATACTCATTATGCAGAATGGCTCATTTCAGAATAATGTATATTATATTATTGGATTATAATTATTGATGCATTAATGTCCGTATCACTTTAATGTTGCAGCTGGTAAAGGTGGGGCTAATTTTAATTACTTTATCTACAGCTAGGTAGCTTTATCTATAACAATACATCATAATTTATTAGTTGAATAATAATCTGAATCTGCAAAGTAACTAAAGCTGTCAAAAAAGTGGAGTAAAAAGTGCAATATTTGACTCTGAAATGTAGTGGAGTTGAAGTATAAAGTAAAGGAAATGCTCACGTAAAGTACAAGCACCTCAAAATTGTACATTTGTACAATAGTACAAAAAAGTACAGCACTTGAGTAAATGTATTTAGTTACTTTCCACCACTGCCATTATTCCAACCAGATAATGAACTCACAAAAGCACACACAAATGCTGTGACTTGCAAAATCTTTGCTTTAGTTTCTTTTCGGTTTCCTTTTCTATAGGACTCATAAAAAGAAAATGTGGTTTGATTTACCTCAACCTCCAGAAAGTCATGGAGCTTCTTACATGTGGCCGAAAAGGTCTCCGAAGTGCCGAACTCAAAGTACCACAGCTTATTCTTTGTTCTGAAAGAAACAAGACAACAGGAACTGCAAAGGGACCAAGACAAGAGAGGAAACATAGAGGAGTGTTTTCCCCCACATCAAAATCTGAAGCGTGTACAGTCATAGCATCTCTTCTTTCTCTTCTCTGTCTCTAGTCCCTTATATGCTGAGCTTATCAAAAAGAAAACCACTCTGTAAAGGTGTGTTTGATTCATGCTTGAAAAAAAAAGGATCTTCCAAACTACACAGGAAATATACCTCTAATGTTTACCGCTGACCAAAATCACACAGTCATTAATCTCCAAAGAATGCATAATGTGGCTCATTAATCACATATTGAAGCATAATGATGAATCTAAAGCCACTTAAAGAGGCATCTGAGGGAGCACATGGGGTGGCCAGAGGGTACCAATGCCCAACATTAAGGCCCAGTGAGGGGTGTAAGAGGGTAATCTAACTGCCCCTGCAATTAACAGAGGACTGGGGCGCTGCTCCCCGGGCTTCCGACAGCACACACTCCCATTGCTAAGGCTGATGATCAATGACCTCGCAGGGGAGAGTCACCATCTGTCTGCATATGGTACATTATATTCTCTCATGACTACACAAATAAAACATCTTTTTCTATTTTTATTAGTGACGTAACATAGTCTGCGTAGTCTTCATGCTAATCATGCAAACAGACATCTTACAGTGCCTAAAATTAGAAAATGAATCATGTGGACTTAGATGGAAAAATTAACAAATTTAAGAAATATCTGAGGGCAGTAGATTTACCATTTCTTCCAGCATGAGGTTATTATTTCTTCAGCAACTATGAATGAGCACAATGCACCAATTTGGCTTCAAACACGAAAGGGAACAAGATATATAATTGGTCACCTGCACAAGTTATGGCCATTGGGGGTAGTTGTGGATTGGATTTTTCCTCTTACCTTTTAATGTGATTTTGCTTATTTGGCCAGTTGATAACAATGCCATTTAAACTATGGTAGCAGCACATGCTCTGTCCTTTTTAAAGAGAATGGTTAGATTTATCAAAAGTAAGAAGTCAAGGCTTCCTCCCTGCTGCCAAAACAAAGACGTGGCCATAAATGTCCAATAAAAAAACTATACTCATCTATTCACACTGTCGTTGCAAATCATAAACATAAAGTCCCAACAGTTGCCCCTAGAGGCTGCAAAGTTCATAACTTAATGGCATAAATAACATATAGACAATCTAGCAATTATTATAAACTCATAATGGGGGCATACATGTAAAGTGTGTCTTGAATGTGTTGCTACAGGAAAGGGATAGCCAAACCTTTACTTCGTGCCTTCACTGAAAACAGACTGGAGACTAGAAAGGGCTGTGTTTAAGTCACTGGTTCAGGAGGCTGGACCAAAGGCAATCGCTCACCAAATGTAGTTAAAACTGATGGGCCAATGTGGCGAGTGGTGAATACATCAGCATCAACATTACAAAGACAGGCTAGTGTCTCTTCACATTTAATAAGAAAGTGATCTGACACCACGGATGTGACAGGAAAGACAGTCAGAGCAGAAACCAAGTCAAGGGCGTTGCCACTGCAGTGAGTGAAACCAAAAGTATCAAGAAGTGCCAGAAAGGCTTTAACTTTCACAAGCCAACATTTCGTCTGTTTTCATCGAGCGGTTCGACCCCTGGTGCGGTTCGTTTGGGCAGTTGTGAACGCAGTAATCGTACTTTGGTGCGGACCGAAACAACCGGTCAAAGACTGCTTGTCTCTCTCACTTTCCAAGTGAACCCTAGTGCGGTTCCATTGCAGTGAGAACATAATCCGGCCCAATTGCAGGAAGTGAACCAAATCGCAGGATGTGATGGGCTGCCTGCACAGGTATTTGTTGAGATGGACACAGGTAAATGACAGGTTAACATGAGAGGGAGAGGACGGACGTGGACTTCTGCAGAAGTCCGATGTTTTCTTGACATCTGGGCTGAATAGAACATACAGAATATGATAAAAAAGTCTGCAAAAATAGTGACGTTTATAAAGTCATTGGAGATAAACTGGAGGAGAGATTTGTGTGCAAAGTAGATCAGTGACAAGTCACTCTAGTCAACTAATCGACTAAGAGGTGGCGGCCCTAATATTAACTAAGCTAACGGACTCCAAATCCACACTAACTATAAATCTAGCAGGCTCCTTAATCACCTGCGACCTGTAGAGCGCTAAGTCCCCAGTGTCAAACTAGACGTAAACATATATTCCTGGATAAAATAGCACCGCCTATTCCAGAGGGTCAAACACTAGGTTTACAGTTGGGAGAGGTGACTGCAGCCTGGGCAACACAACTGATTGCAACGCCGCTGATCAGGGATGAACTCTGCATCATGCCGATGAGGATAGTACTATCACTAACAGGACTGCTGTCGAGCCTGTGGCTATCTGGAGTGCTTGTGACGTTTAAGGCAACGTTAGCAGAGATGAGCTGTTCTAACTGTTGGACATGTCTCTCTAGAAGAGACACCCTATCTGCAAAGGCGGAACAGTTAACACAAACTATCTTAACAGTTAGCGAGGCTGCATTAGGTGTGGGCTAGACTTTGAGCTAAGCTAACAGAGCAGCAACAGAGGCTACCCCCTGATGCTAAGATCGAATTAAAAGTATTAAGTCCAATATGATATATCTAATATGATATGGACTTAAAGTAATAGTAGATCAGTAGAACAGGGAAGAGATTAAAACAGAAAATTGAGGAGAGAGAAAGAGTAGACAGCGGATGTCACAGAAATCACAATGCGCGTCACAAGAAGCAGCATCACGGCGTTGAAGCAACGTCACGCCGTCCCACAGAACGCAAAAGCCTTTTAATCTTTCCAATAAACAACAGACAGCAACACACGATTCATCACAAAGCTTCAAGGAGAGAAAAAAAAACGTACAACAGTGCTGACACGCAGAACTGAACACAGTAAAAAATGGCCTTCTCTTAGCTGGAATCAAAGCGCTACGAGAGGAACGTATTAGTATAAGAAGAGTAACAATCACTGAATTATTGATTTCCTCATTAGGACTTTTGTCAGGACCATTTAGCCACTTTATAAATGAGCTTTCATTAGGGTACTTGCAAGGTAGCCCAACTCACAGTTGATTTATAATGTGCAACATGGTCAATAGAAGAGGGATGGGAGCAGAGGGAGGTGGGAAGAGGCAGGAGGGCGACAGGGCCACGCTGAGAGGCTTTCCACAACAACACATCCCTACATCTCCCCCAGCATCATCATCATCATCATCATCATCATCATCAGTCTGTAAGCTCAGTAGTCAAACCCAGATGAACACAGGCCAGGGCAATTTTGCAAACAAACAAATGAAGGTGGCTACTTTGAAAAGCATATTCAAAACCAGTGGTCGGTGATTGATGAACGAAGAGAGAGAACGAAGCCAGGTACAATACAGGGCACGTTTTGGACGCCTAGATTCTTTGTTATTGCTGTGTTGAAGCTGGTTTTGGTATGTTTTTGTTACGTTCAAGAGCCCCTGGTACCTGAAACTGTGTTTAAACTGAACACAAACCAAGTTTTAGAGGCGAAAAAGTCTATGGAAAGTAATGAGGGTATGTGAAAAGACATGGATTCTCTCTAGGTGCCATAAACTGAGGTGAATCTGTACGAATTGAAACTGTTTTAAAGGAGAAAAACTTCCACTTATTCCGACTACAGCTACATCCACTTCATGAATGTACAGAGAGGAAAGGAGAAACTAGAGGAAAGTAACACAAAGAACGGAAGTTTGTGGTGGAGATAAACACACACACTCCTCATTCGACTGTATATAAAGATGGCCAATGTGACAGCTCCTCAAAAGTGAAGCCAAAATATATCTCCATCGCCCCCTGGAGGCCGGCTGCAGTATAGGTCATAAATCCCGCCCCCTTCAATGTCCGTGGATGGGACATGGGCCAAACTGAAAAGTCAAAATACATGTCAAATACATCTTTCCCAAAGATGGTTTCTGTCATTTTAGGTAGTTCCTATCACGCTAATGTATTCGAGTGTTATTTTTTTCTGATAAGTTTGGTTTTAATTTGTTATTTTATGATATAAAAAGTGGAGACGCATCGTCCATCTATATATACAGTCCTATGCTCCTCACACACAATTGGCAAGCAGCTGCTACAAGCATAAAATTCCCAAATCTCCAACCAAACTGTAGGTGGTCAAGTTGCATGGTGGGTAATGTAGGTGCCAGGCTTTGACAAGGAAGAAGATTATGTGGAATCAAAAAGATAACTCTACTGCATCAATTTCAATTATTTCTTCAGAGAAAAAACTGCAGTCTCCGAGCTGCTACATCATTCACCTGTTATGGACATTCGTTATGATTTTACTTGAAAGAATAACCGACTTCACATTAGGGCTGCAACTATCGATTATTTTAATTGTTGATTAATGTGTCAATTATTTTCTTAATTAATCGATTAGTTGTTTGGTCTATAAAATGTCAGAAAAAGGTGAAAAATGACGATCAGTGTTTCCCAAAGCCAAAGATGACGTCCTCAAATGTCTTATTTTGTCAAAGATATTCAGTTTTCTGTCATAGAAGAGTAAAGAAACCAGAAAATACTCCCCCTTGAGAAGCTGGAAACAGAATTTTTACTTTTTTTTCTTGAAAAATGAAGGTTGATTAATCTTTGTAGCTCTGCTTCACATTCAAAAAAGCTCTAGTAACCCACTGATTCTCCTCAAATGTTACAGCATGGCTACATCTTCTATACAGTAGCATCCTGAACAGAGACCTCTGAGTTTTTCACAGTACATCCGAACCAAACTGCACTCGGGACACTAAAGACACACCGTAAGAACAGATACAGTAAGAGACAACATCTGACCATCCTGTCGATTCCCACCACTTAACCTAACAAGTGCACCATGGCAACAAATCACCTCATGTCCCTGTTCATTAGGTAATTAGGAGCATCCCATTGGCTGGAACGGATTGTCGTTTGTTATCTGCCGACCGATGCTAAACACCGGACTCCTCTGACAGACTGACTGTGAGGAGCGTCTTCAACAGTGGCCAGCTTGTGCTAGGATTAATAGGTATTAATAAGGTAGATTAGGAGGACTTTACTTTATGGTAAGTGCAATAAATGTGAACATAAAGTGCCCATTTCTTTAAACTGTTCCAGGACATCTTAGAAGTTCCTTTATTGCATTCCCTGTGGGAGCGATTTGTGTTTTCAGTAGCAGGTTTTCAATTCTCCGAGTAGCCCCAATAGGCCTCTGCTACCTTCAGTGTATCAATGCAAAGTGTACTGCAATAATAACATTAACATTAGCGGTGTGCACCTGAGATCAGCTGTAGTCACAGCTGGCATACCAAAAGAAAACAGAGGCTCAGGTTTCCAGAGCTACTGAGGTGTCGATTATTTGCACAAACAAATCGTAAAACAAAACTGAAATGAGAGGACATATTCAAACTGTGTGGCCGAGAGAAAAACAACACAAATAGCTTTAGAAAAACATCTAATACAAAGAGAAAAAGTCAGCTGAGCAACAGAAAGACAAATGTAGCTCAAACAGCCTGAATCTGAACGCCCATGTTCATCAACCCTCCACTGGTTGGTCACCATATTAAAGGATGTCAGAGTCGATAAGCTTCATTGTAGCGTCGCTGTCCTGAGGCCACAGCACCTTTAGATGCACTTTCTACCGGCCACACTGAACGCCAGCCACAAAGCCATTGATTTTCTTCCCCTCTGACACTTCATCTAACCCACAATGATCTACGACCTTATTTTCACACTAATTTCTTCTTGATCAGAGGTGATAAATATCGCATTGACATAACCAACTCTTTGTGCATTGCATCAATGCACTGTTTTGTTTAACATGACACCGCCTAGAGCGCTCCGACTGCGACTGGCAGTTTGAGAAATGACCCGAGTTGCATCGTCTTGCCTTCAGAGATGCAGCGAGCGGTTTGAAAAATGTATTTCTTTCTGTTGCACTGCGATGATTCCAAGGTGCTTTTTTTTTTTATACCAAAACCATACTGGTATAACAAATCCAACATCTTTAGGTACGAATATAAAAACTGAACTGAAAAAATTGCATAGAAGTAAACTGATAAGATTAATACCTCAAATATTTTTTCTTTTACATATATTTTAGTTTTGCAAACAGAGCTGCAGTGTCTCTTTAGCAGCCAGTCGGTGACTGCATATGAAACTATACTATCATTTAGGCTTAAAGGTAACTTTATCATGAATCAATACTGTGTTGGGTTGCCTTCCATTGTACAGATATTTCTGTCATTAAATGTTAAAGGTATTTCTGTAACTGAATTTAACACGTTCTGTTAACAGGCTGTTGAACAATTAAAAATAAGCATTGCAATAATGTAAAAGTTGAAATGAAACAGAATCTCATTTGTGATAACTGTTGGGAACTGTTAAAACACCTGAAATGAACTTAACAAAGCAATGCTGTTAATTAATGATTTCATATTGTTTACGAGGCTTGGGGTGTTTATCGAAGGTCTGACACCTCCAGCGACACGTCTGCAGGGGGAAGCTACTTTGAGTTGAGCTTGTTCCTACAATGAGTCAGAGATCATTGTTGCCCCCATAAAGTAGTTGTCAGTCATTGGCATCATTCATTGGCTCTATACGTTTTCATTCAAGAGCAGCATGATGAGTGCTAACGGAAATGCTTTAACAGTTTAGCATACTTAAAATCCAGCTGAATTTACAAATGTCATTGCTTTTAGCAGTCATGAATGATGTCAAACTGATTTTCATATTTATTGTTGATAATATCTTGATGAAAAAGGTTTTGGAGATACATCAGAGAAATCCCTTGTAAACAAACAAGGACTAGTGGTGTTCAATCAAGAATAAGAACCACAACATTTAGCATCTAAACTGAACAATCTTGACATTCACTGATTAACGTGCTACACCTCACTAGCTAATTAGCTATTTACCTTGCAAACTGATGTTAGCAGTGTACTTTTTGTTTGGTGTGGCTCTTTCAGAGATGCAACACAAGACATTAGCTACAAACTTGTTCAAAGTTCAGTTTGATTAACTCACTAAAATCTCTCTAAACAGTGTCCTCTTACTGTCCAGAGGACAAAATCAAGGTGAAACCAGTGGGCAACTCTGGGGTCTGAAAAGTGAAGCCAATGCAGAAGTGCCTTAAACTTGCATCCTTTCTAATAGCCAGCAGGGGGCGACTCCTCTGGTTGCAAAAAGAAGTCTGATTGTATAGAAGTCTATGAGAAAATGACTCTACTTCTCACCTGATTTATTACCTCAATAAAACATTGTAAACATGAGTTTATGGTCTCAATCGCTAGTTTCAAGTCTTCTTCAATACAGCATGATGTTCATTTAGTAAATTATGGTCCCATTTAGAGTCAAATAGACCATAAAGCAGGGCATGATTTAGGGCGTGGCTACCTTGTGATTGACAGGTCGCTACCACGGCGTTGTCCGGTCTGGGAATTGGCCGTGTTTTCGTCTTACAACATTAACCCTTCACAGTGTGTTTTCAGTTCATGAAGGTTAATTGTAGCATTTTGGTCGCCTAAAAATATCTTATTCAGCGTTTGGTTGTAATTAGCTCCACCCTCTCGTGTCACTACTGGTTGCAAAAAAACAAGATAGCAACGATCAAAATGCTAAACTCGAGGCTTTTAAATTGTTGTCCACAAACCAATGGGTGACGTCACGGTGACTATGGCCACTTCTTATATACAGTCTATGGGGCATACACAGCCTGAGAGGAAAATCTACAGACTCTAATCAGGACTGGAAAAATGATTTCCTGCTCGGGGAGAATAAAAAAAAATGTGTCGCTCCCACTTCTGAAACCAAACATATGCCCTTGCAAATAAATCTTATATTAAATAATTTGATTGGCTTAATACCAATAATTTCTCCGTCCACGTAGACAGACACACAACAGCACTCTGACGAGTATACGCACAGACAGGGGGCACTGCATGTAACCAAAAACATATACATTTCTCTCTTTAGTTACTGAAAAACAATTGCAATTTAATTTCAGTTGGACTTTAAAAAATATATCTTTAACAGATCATATCATACAGATATGTAGATGTCAGGGAGCCATGATGTAATTGAATATCATATTTTTAATTCTTTTAAAATAGGTCTTCTGTTAATCAATATCAGGGTAAACTTGTAAATTAATTGTGCTATGATTTTCTTTAATATTGCTCAGCTCTACTACTGTATGTGCAGTCTTGTGTGTGTAAGTTCACTTGAGTTTGTGTGTTCAAGTGTGTGTGTGTGTGTGTGTGTGTGTGTGTGGTGTGTGTGTTCCCACTGAGCTGGAGACAGGGCCACAGGTGAGATCCCTCTAAATTACACACAAGTGGTCATTAATTATAGATGACACTTTGGTCACATAAACGATTTTATCCTCAAATGAGGTCCGAGGGCGGCCGCTACAGAGGTCCACCATGCGTGTGTGTGTGCGTGTGTGTGTAAATGAGTGTGTGTGCATGTGTAATTTAGAGCGCCATCACCTGTGGCCCTGTTCCCAGCTCAGCAGGAAACACGCACACACGTACATGCCTACACGCACATTAGCATTAGGTGTGTTGATGGGAGCGTGTGTTGGTGATTCCGGCGGCCCCATCCAGCACATCGCAGGGCTTTGATGAACATACTCATTATGCTAAAGAGTGCTCCATGCCTGGGCTTCCCTGTGCCTTCAGGAAAGGTTAACTCAGGATGGTTACACAGCACAGCGAGAGCCTGTGGGCGCACGGGGGCAGAGCGGCTCTGGAGGAGCGCCGTGACGGTGTTAGATGTCTCGGGACCAAAAATAGATCTGGGTATGCAGAGCAAATATCATGGGAACATCAAGGCGCCGTGATTGATGCCACAGAATAAACAAACATTGCAGGTGAAGCCACAGCAGCTTTCACGCTGCAGCTGAAACGTCCCAAATCAGATGTTTTCCCTCACAGATCTCGCGTTGTCTGGAGAGCAGCTGGAAATCACTATTATCTTAAAATTATTGGTACAGTGACACAGGAGACAGTCAGGACTTGAATATTCCCGTTATTAAAATGATTAACAAATAATTGATAGGACGTTACATGTAGCCACAATATCACAGAGAATAAATTCAGGTTACTAACTTTAAAATGAAGACATGGCTATTAATATCATATAATGATAGCTCATGTATTCTTGCTGCTCCTCCATATTTAACAAGCTATGAATTTCAAAACTTGTTTTTAGAATTGTGTCTAAACATATTTACATTTTTTACTTGCATAGTCAAGAGGCATTTTTGATAATATTAGCATGAATATGAAGGCTTTGTATATAAATCTTTCTGTTAATTTCTTTTACTCTGCCTAAAATTGGTGTCACTATATTTTATATGAGTTTGGGCTTGGCAATATGAAAATATATATCGTCAAATTATATAAAAATGCAGATCATACATATTTTTCTATACCGTATCTATTGCATAGTAGACTAGACCTACAGTATATTTATTTATTTTTTTTCTCTATAATTTCACTTAAAACTGTTATGTTCATTTTGCACTGTAGTTCTTAAAATGAGGTTGTGTTTATTACATATAGACAATGTATTTATTGAATTGCAGATAACATGCTATATCATGACATAAATCGTTATCAAGATATGAAATTACCTACATGGTGATAGGAGATTTTTGCCATATCGCCCAGCTCTAAGTTACACTGTGGAGTAAATGTTCCAAAAAGCTTAGAGGTGGCGTGACTGTGCTACAGTCATGTAAGTCAAGACTGAGAATCGGTTAACATGGTATGAAAGAGAGTAGTTCTACCAATCTGAACATCAGAGGGCAAATAAAAAAATGTATATAAGAATGAAACTGTATAAAAGCATAAAGTTCTTAATTTTCTAAACCCTCTCTCTTTCTCTCTCTTCCTCCACCTCTCTCCTCGTTTCTCTCACTATCCGTCTCTTTCCCTCGGAGTCAGAGATTAGCGTGTAATTACATGGGAGATCAGCAAAAAACGGGGTGAAAAAAAGAGAGTAGTGTATTTTAACAAGGCGGAGGAGGAGGAGTGGCGATGGGGGAGGAGGTGGCGCAGCCCTCGTCACGGGCCGACTGATTGTCTGCTTTTAATCCTCAACCTCATTATCACCTCCAGGTCCGGCAGTGGCAGTAAATGAATCTATCTGCCGAGTGTCAAATCTTCACACCTTTGCCCTGGTAATCACCCCAAGGTGCAAATACAGAAGATGGATAGAAGGAGAGAAATGAAGGGGGGGAAGAGAGAGTGTATGACCCCCGCATTTCATCAACAAAATCCCCTCATTTCATAATTAACAAAAGCTACATGATTGTTTGGTTGGTAATTAAAACTCATTAAATATTCAGTTTCTTTAAGGTCAAACCAGAGACAGAATGTATAGATTTGGTACGTATGGGAAGTGAAGAGCCATTACTGCTGTCACATATTAAAAACCCAATCGTTCAAAATTTGACATTTTTCTTTCTCCAAGTCGTACTGAAATGTTACGCTTATTTACTTTTCAAGAGCAAAGGCAAGGTTTCAAAAACACATGAGAACAATAAAAATATATTAAAATTAAGCATTTCTAATCCACGAAAAAGATGCTAAGATGCTGTTAAGATATACAATACATCATTTTTATCTATTTAACAGTGCTCTTGCTGGTATTACAAACATTCATTTGGTTTGGTTTTAGTATTCTCTAAATCCATAATAATTAGTATAATAATAATCCATTCAAATAATTGTGCAATGCAGAGACTGTCACAGAGTCAGATGGCGGATCTCTAAAGGGGGGACAGAGCATCAAATACTTTCATTAAATACTTTAAATATATGTTAAATTATACTCTAACCTGAGAAAACGTAGATTAATCATCCAGAAATTAACTAAATTTAAGAATCACAAACTAAAATACACAATTATTTCAATAAAAAATATGTATTGATAGAAACTGTATGTGCTTGTGCAAAAATAGCTCCAAATCGACCACGCAATGGCCTTACATATTGACAATCGTCTTTTCACTTCACACAATTACCTTAGATAATTAGATATATCCACTGTCAGTTTGCCATTGAAACATTGAAAAATTAAGATATTTGAATTTTCAGTTGCGAAATATATGATCAAATTAATCAGATACAGTAGTAATTAGTTACGTTCCAGAAGCAAAGGAGGTTGTGTAGCTGTTAAAATCTGATAATTATAATTTGTTACGTCACATGTGAAGCTGCTGAGTTAATCTTTTATTTGCATCGAAATATAAAACTAGTTTTTCATCTTATTATTGTTTTTAGTTTAATATCCATATTTTGTAGGTAGTCAGAAGTTTCTGGATTAAAAGCTTTGCAAAGTGGTATTATTATCATTATTATCGTCACCATTGTTATTTTAATTACTATTTTTAAGGTCTTACTACCCCTATGGAAAAGCTTGAATATTAGTGTTATGAATATATTTTATTTGACTAAAAGCTTCCAGTGCACTTATGTATACAGTAAGTGAGTTTCATGTGCTTAAAGCTTGTTAAAAACTTAGCAAAAACATGATTCCTTTCATTCATTCTGGACAAAAACATACTTATTGCAGATAAAAGTGAAATAAAATCTCCCCCCCCAGAGACACGCTGCCTCCGTAGTCACTGAAGTTTCTGAGAAAGAGCTTCGAGCTGCAGGAAAATGACTCCGTGATGAGTTGCAATACGCTTCCAATGGACACGAGCCCTTTGGACAAATCCAACCAAATCTATGCTACCTTGAAAAACTATAATCATGCATTATTGAATTGGCAAGGATAGTGTGTAATAGAGAGATCCTAAACCCATTCCCCCTCCTGAATTATTAATTGAATTCAAATAACAGACAGAATCATTTTCTTAAAATATCTAAATCATTTTTCACAAAAGGCTTAAAAAAGGGGTAAAACAACAGAGATGCGGTCCGTGAGTCGATCTGGAAAGCGACCGAACGGGACAAACAATAATGAAGCAGGAAAATTGGTTACCAACATGTATGAGGGATGCGCCCACATTGTTGGGAGTAATAACATGGCGATGACTACCCAACATCCTCTTTGTTTAATCAGAGGCGATAACTTTACAGTTGGCATATCCCTCGTAACCATCGGTAACCATTATACGACAGGCCTGCGTTTGTCTGAAACCCCCTTCACTTCCCTTTGGACCATTTCGCCGGCGTATCTGCATGATCGAGCAACAAGCAGCAGAAGGATAGTTGGCTAAATGTTGTACTAAGACCAGGGTAAAATATGATAATGAGTACAAATGGGATTATTAGGAGGCTGTGTGTCATCAGTCTGACTGATCCATGATGTCAAACTAGCCAAGCAAATTCAATTAGGCCTGCAATTACTCCCTGGCGCTAGTGGAGACGTATGGGAGACGTTAAATATTGATGGAAACATAGATGCCACATTTGTTCATCTCCAAAGGTGAACGCATCTCCTCGAGGTAATCACAAATGCTAAATATGAGGCCGGTCCATTCGTCATGCTGAGCTCCACAGCAGATACACTGTGTGTTTGTCATGAAGGGGCAGATACACCGTAGAGCTTCTGCAAATGTACTGCAGGTTTGTTTAGACTGGGAGTACATTCTTCTTCTTTTCTTTTTAAATAAAAAAATTAGACTTATTTCCATCATGGTCCATTAGTTTAAAGATTCAATCATCATCAAGGATCAAAGATTACTGAGCCTTATAATATGACATACACCACCACTCAAAGAAAGGTGGTGTTTATTTAGACCAAAACCAACATCAGCCATAAAGGTGGAAGATTTTAGACTCTGAAGGGGGCACTCTGGTGTAATTTTAAACATTTTCAGAACACCAGTTTCTCAACAAAAATATTAAATGACTGAAATGTGCCCATTAACTCCAACTTTTGTGTTAAAAGCTGCACATTTTATCACACACCTGTGCAGTCACAAGAATACAGGTGTTAAAGCAAGTCATTAGACAATTTGGGCTCTTATGAAGTCAATTTGTAAGTTTTAAAATAAAGAAAAAAATGTGCATATTAAGTATATTATTATTAAAAGTATATTACGTATAAGTTTTGCAATATAAAAAATATTGGGATACAGATTATGGGTGTTGGCTGACTATTTTATTTCAAGTTTTATAAACACTTTTAAATAAATCTGTAAGAATTTTTAACTGAAACCAGAATATGATAAGGAGTACAGATGGGACACGTCATCATTGCAACGCCAATTTAAAAAAGCAACATAAAGTATCACAGGTTAGTTAATACAGTGGGTCACGAGTTTGTCAAAATAAAACTTTACTTTGAATTTAAATAAATTTCTAGAATGTTCTGATGAACCATTTCCATCTTCTTTGTGAGTAGGGACCACAGACTGTAAGTGGACCCAATGTTTTTTATAGACTACAAACTTTTTGCAACCAAAAGAGTCGCCCCCTGCTGGCTATTAGAAAGAATGCAGGTTTAAGGCACATGGCTTCACTTCTCAGACCCGGAGGTTGCCGCTTGGTAGGGACACTACAGTTTAACTAAGTAAACAAACCAATGCCGGCTCTCCTTGCACATGCACGTACTGCATGGATGGACTCAAAGGTGGCGCCCAGTCACTTGATGGAAAATTGCTCGCCAAGTGCATAAGCCAGTGTTCTCTAGCTTCCAGGTTTACTCACTGCACAGACACACACTGTCAGAAATCGGGAGAACTACGAGAGAATTGTGACCCCGGGAGGAAACCAGGAGAGGGTAATGAAAAACAGGAGTCTCCCGGGAAAATCAGGAGGGTTGGCAAGTGTGACTCCTATTGCAATACTTTATTGTTTTATGGACCCGGAGGATAGAACAGATGGGAACCACTGGGTTAATACCTCACCTTTCCTATACTGACAGAAAAGCAAACTTACCTGCTGTTGAACTTTTCAGGATGCTTCTCTCTCATAACATGGAAACGATGTGCAATGGAGGCATCCTGAAAGAGAGAATCAAATCTTTAATTCAGGAGCTGCGAACAATGGTGAGTTTGTTGCACGTGATTCTCATCTCCTCAAACTTAAAGACTGCAGTTTGGGCCTCCCTGCCCACATTACTCTACATCCTGGTGTCAGTGTATATGCTTTTAAACTCAGGTTAAACTTAAAGAGCTCCTGTTGCAGCTCTACAATGTGCAGTTTTCAGTTTAGAAATGTAATGTTTTATGATTCAATTGATATCCTGCTGACAAACTATTTGCCTTTATATCCAAGACAACTTCTTCCTCATTAACTAACTTCCCAAACAGTGCAGTTACACCTTGTGTGTCCCTTGTGTATATTTCTATAAGATGAAAGAAGCTGTGTGCAGGAGGTGGCAGCGGGGTTGAACCTGGGATGGAGAGCTATTGACAGAAACCCTGATGAACAGCACGCTGTCTCCACACAGGCTAATTAATTAAACACACATTGTGAGTAATCACAGCTCCCAGCTAACCTACAGGATGCTGCCGACACCACGGCAACCAAGTTGTTTTCTCTCTCCGTTCCTCCACCTCTCTCTCTCTCTCTCTCTCTCTCTCTCTCTCTCTCTCTCTCTCTCTCTCACTCTCTCTCACTCTCTCTATATGTCACTCTCGACCTTCCTCTCACCCTTTCTGACTCCCCCCCTGTCTCTCACTGTGACCTGGGGCATTAAGTGCAGCCTCACTGCAGCTCTTGGTGTTACAGTGATACAGTTCATGTTACATATGTTAGTGTGGTGTGACTGACAGAGACACTTCACCAGTATATTAACACCATCTCAGTCTGGTAACACTGTTATCTAGTAGAGCGAGAACTTACAGAAAAGTATATTTCAAGTAAATGATGTTGTTTGCTAATAGACACATTTATACATTTGATCTGGATCGGGCATGTTAAAGGAAGGTGTAAATGTACGCAGACTGCATGGAGATGATCATGTGATCAGGTTTCACTATATTTCAATATATTTTAGACGAGTCTGTAGTGTTGGTTTGTTTCCATAGAAACGATCAGTGCTCACACGTGCTGACCAGTAGCACCAAATGACACAAATGAGGAAAACATGGCTCATAATTTTTGGTTTGCCAACAATGTTGTGGAGCGAGTGATGAGAAGGGAAATAGTTTTTAGAGAGCGCAGTAACACGTTGGAAATATGCAGCAGTGAGGACGTCAGACGTTTTTTATTTGTGCAAAGAAACTATACTGAGTCTGACTGACGAGTTTGTAGAAATACCGAGATCTGCCACATTAAGAAGCCAACAGCTACTGTACAGTAGGAACTTGGCGGTGCAACACGGCCACGGTTGTCGCCAGAATCAAGATAATGAGAGAGTTGATCAATACCAAGTGATCAGATATCATTATAATGTATCAACATGTTATTACTAGGTGTTAATGGTGTCAGAAAGCAGGTATGAAGTATTAGTCAAGCATCATAGTTATCAAATATTAAGTATTAATCATGTATTAGTTGATATTTTAAGGAAGTTCCACTGATTATATGATCCTGCTATAATAAAAGTTATTTCTTTTCAACAGGGTTAAGCTTATAAAATGCTCAGTACATCAAATTAAATCAAATTCTATATAAAACTTTACAATGGCATTTTTTCATTGTATTAACCTGCATATTGGTGACTGAAATGTATTGTAGGAACACAGAACTGCTGCCTGCATACTTATATGCTAATATATTGCATAATTACAAGGTGTTTAATATAAAGAAATAATTAACATGAAAACTAAATATATATGTGATCAATGGTGTCAAAGTGTGCAGAGAATCTCGTCAACAGATTGTGAAGTCTCACGTAACGAACTACAGAGGAACGCTTTCCTTTAATTTACACTTCTAAGTCAGCAGAAAAATGCTGGCAAAGCCTTTGTGAAAAACAGAGGAAACTTTGACAAACTTTGTCCGGCTCTGAAAACATCTCAGGAAAGAGTGAGAGAAAGTTCCTGTAAACTTTTTGGGCTTGTTCCTCTCCTCTCCCTCCTCCCCTCCACTGAAGCAATCTGTTTTGACCCACTCCATTTTGAGTGGCACTACACTACAGGGAGGACCCCCTGCTAGCTCTCTGTACAGAAATTTAGGAGAAGCCAAAAGAGAAAAAATCAATGGGGCTTCTCTTGATGTCTCTTCAAGACGCTGTAAGCAGAAGACCAAAAGAATTCTCCAAGATCCCCGCAGACTCACCTCACGCTTCCAACGCGAGCCAGAAAGGTGAGATGATGGATATATCTGAGAGATTGTAACGTGATTTTCTTACAAACAGGACAATAGCTGCAAACAAGAGAGCAAAAGCGAGGAGAGGTTGTCTCCCCTTTGGTTTGGGGTCTATTATCTGAGATCTGTACAAGTGGAGCTGTGGCTTTTGCAACAGTAAACAGTGATTTCAAGCAACCAGGAGTGGATTAAGCCCTTTGTCGTTCTGCACCGATGCAGCGTTTGTGTACTTTGAGTGGTAAAACTTTTAATATAACGGTCCCAACACCGCCATGTAGCTGAAAATCAACATCACAAAGAATATTTTAATATTTTAAGAATATTTTTTTCAATATGGATATTTATGAAAACATGGTCGATATGCAAAATGACTTATAAAATTAATTAATCTCTATCCACATATAAAACAAAACCTTACTTAGTTAGTTTTTAATTACATTGTGCTTGAAAGTAGAAGCTTCCACAGTATTAAGTATTTCAAAGGAAAAAAGCATAATATAATAAAAGAAAATAGAGAAAGAAACAATTTTGAGTAACAAAATAACCTTTTTTATTTGTTTTAGACTTTTTTTAATTTTATTTTTTTACCCATTTAATTATTTTGAGACTTCTCATATTTATCTTGGGACCCCTTGGTGTTACCCAGGTTGGGAACTACTGATTTAAACACATTTTTATTTATTATCATAAAGCGCTTTGTGTGGTCGGAAGACTAGAAAAGCGCTATATAAATGTAAGTCCATTTATCATCCACCAAAAGGGGTTTAACGTCTGTGTTCTTCTTCTGTGTGTCAGTACACCGTGACATCATCATTAGGTGTGCATTTTTGGCCAATCAAGCTCCAGTTTTATGATAACTTGCTCCTCAAATAAGAAAAGAATATATTCCGTTTTAACTAGATTATTATACATTTCTCAGATTCAAATTCTGACCTGAACTGACCTTAGCAGTTGAGAGAACAATCTCAGCACAAGGTCCATTAAGTAGCTGTTCTGGAGCTTTTGATCATATCATACAATGTTCAAATTATAATTTTTCTGAGTACTGTAACGACTTTCTCGACAAAATTCACACTTGAGAATCTTTTGATGAAGATAATGTGATGTAACCTCACTAAGTAGTTTTTGTCACGTAACTTCCGTATTAAGTTACGCCACTTTCTGTGTTATTTCAACCCAAACTGCAATCTTTTCCTAAACTTAACTAAGTTGTTTTGTTGCCTAAACCTAACAAAGTCGATCTTTTCCTAAACCTAACTAAGTAGTTTCATTTTGAAAAACACTGGAACGGAAATTGACACGTTTGTCACATGTTGCTGGACATTTGTAGGAAAACACACAAAACATTAGGAATAACTTTACGCTGATATTTGAACAATTCCATAACTGAATTGATTAATTAAATAAAAGGGGACGAGTCAGTCGCACCATCAACACATGTCGGAGACATTGACATCTTGGAGCATTGACCCCCTCGCGGCAGTGGGACGTCGTCAGCTCACTCACTCCTTCTCTCCCCCTAGCTGCCCTCAAATAATTACCAATGTAAAAATCTGGCACCCAAATTAATACAGGACATGTGTAATGTCCTCTCATAGCTCAAAGTTTAGTCCAATTATGAGTGGGCCCCAGCGGTTTGATGTGCCTTTCACTATGGGGGAGAGTAATGGCTTTGACAGGAGCGCCAGGGTCATTAGGGCGACTGACTGCATTATGGTAGTGGAGCGCTCTCAGTGATTAGTTCTGTCTCTCACCCCTGGCCCTGATTGAGATCATTACACTTCACGTCACTTCCACATCCTCCCAAAGGGATGGCGACCATTAATTCTCAATCCAACTGAGCTGTGGCAGAAGGTTAGGTTGGAAGAATTTACAAAAAAAAAAGGAAGATGATTCTTCTTTTTTTGGAAAAAAAAATCACCTGAGTTCTTGGATTGAAATGACTTGAAATGTTTGAGTTCATCAGCTGCTGACACTAATGATTAGAGAGGTATGAGAGCAATCAGACAAATATAGAGATATAAAGAACTTCTCAGATTCAAGCGTACGTTGGTGGTGACACCAACTGCTGATCTTTTGATTTTCGACAGCGTCATTACAGAAACAATCTACTCTACATCTGCATAATCTCTGAGGTAATTATTAGCTTGACTTGTCGCATAATCTTTATTGCAAGTTTTATATTTTCATGCCAACGGAAAGCAAGAAATTTTGATGCAAAAATGTGTCACAAAATATTATATCACACTCAAATCCATAGAGAGCTCAAAGTCTTCTTAATCCCCCACAAACAACTTCATTTGTCATCATCACGCCTGCTGGGTGCTAATCCCACTAACAGAGCAGAGACAATAGGGGTTATAATGACTTTATGAAGCAGCCAGGCCAAAGCTGCTTTCTTTGGTTCAGCAAGAGGGAATCAACCGGTCCCATTAAAGCGTAAAAATGTACTGTTCTTTTTAGGGAATTGCAGCTTTAGTTAATGGCATGAATGAGTT
The DNA here is from genome assembly GCA_916701665.1 of Sebastiscus tertius. Lineage (NCBI taxonomy): Eukaryota > Metazoa > Chordata > Actinopteri > Perciformes > Sebastidae > Sebastiscus > Sebastiscus tertius. The sequence continues at coordinate 37,477 of CAKAOH010019328.1, forward strand.
TTAAAAAGAAAGACATGGGATGCATTAAAAGCCAAAACATTTGGTGTGAACTTTTGCCTCCTGAGCCGGTAGCGAAATGACAAGTACATCTAAAATCAATACATTTCTTAACTCATCTTCGGAGTCCTTTTCCAAAACTCTGCAACCAGACTCACATCTAGAGCTCTATAATTTGTACCATGTAACTCCTGTTCTGGCTTTTCATCCTCTGCTTTCTAAGACTTAAGACTTTCATATCACTCCATTTGTTTGTTTTTTTACAAGCTTGACTGATTCTGGTTTTCCCAAGGTCCCACTTAAAGGTACCCTGTGGAGTTTTTTTTGTAAACAAACAGATTTATATTTACATTCTCACCTAAATTAATTGCTTCTATCCTTCAGGCCTTAAAAATGTGCTGAATACATTTCCTTCCTCATAAAACATTTGGAATACATGTGATTTTTTGGGGGTATTTCTGAACCTGCATTTTTTACGTCCAAGTTTTTTAATGGCTTTGCTAGTTTCTTAGCATGTGAAACCGTTGGAGGGACAGCGTGTCGGCTCAGGTCCTCTTGCACGTGCCCGAGATACAAACAAAATAGTGACTAATGCTGTCCCGAATACCATTTTTTTGGGCCTTGAAGCTTCGGTGAGAAATATTCCAAGGTATTTTGAAACTTCGCGGCGCAGCAGGCTGACATGTTATTCTGTCAGTCTGTCTCCATCTCCCTCGTTTCAGAGCCCGGGACAGTGCCGCTGCCGCACTACTGTACACACACAAGCACCTCTACACACAACAAACAGTGATATCCGTCTGAGAATAACTAATAATAATTAATGTTGAATATAAATAATATTATGGAATTACTCCTTATTTTATGGGCAATTTGGGGATTTAGACATTATTATTACATACGTATATAAAAAAAACAAAAAACAAAGCATTCGCATACTGATTTGGAGGGCGATTACCATGGCAACGGTCGAAGCTTTGACGTTTTCTGGTCAGCCCTAACAGGGACTCACTAATAAAAATATTGCTCCATGCATTTTCCAGCTAATCCAAGGTTGTTGGGTTTTTTAATAGTTTATATGTCTTAAGTAGTCGGAGAATTTTCTCAACTCATAAAAGAACACGTCATCCTGCACTTTATCACAAATATCCTAAATTAAAAAAATCACCAGATCTGGATATAAAACATGGTTTTCGCTGGACAGGAAGGGTATGAAAAATTCTAATCTATAAAGTAACTAAAGCTGTCAGATAAATACTACTACTACTACTAACTCAGTACTATGGAAAATGCTTCTCATCCCCTGCACGCCACACTGAAGTCACATCTGAGCACCTTCAGCCGTAGACTGAGACCACCGAGGTGTACCACAGAACACCACAGGTGAACAGGTGTTCCTCCAACTTATGCAGGAAGAGCAACTGGGACTGTATAGAAGTCTATGAGAAATTGACTCTATTTCTCACTTGATTTATTACCTCAGTAAACATTGTATACATGAGTTTATGGTCTCAATCACTAGTTTCAAGTCTTCTTCAATACAGCATAATGTTCATTTAGTAAATCATGGTCCCATTTAGAGTCAAATAGACTATAAAGCAGAGGATGCCACCATGGCGTTGTCCGGTCTGAGAGTTGTCCGTGTTTTCGTATCACAACTTTAACCCTTTCACAGTGTGTTTTCAGTTCATGAAAGTTAATTGTAACATTTTGTTCGCCTAAAAATGTCTTGTTCAGCGTTCGGTTGTACTTCGCTCCACCATAGTTTGAAAGATGTTTATGACATTTATACTGGGAAATTAATGCACTCAAACATTAGGATGAATGTTCAGAGATTCATTTCCCACTGTAACCACTTCCCCCTGAACACATCACCATATGTTCAGCAGCACTGTAGACAGATGACAGCCATTGTTCTCCTCTATCACAATGTTAACAAGACCTGTCCTCTAATATCCTCCAACATCGTCATTAGGGGCCCCGGCTGGAGGTGTTATTCAACTAACATTTGTAAGGCCATGCATCACTTATGTCCCCGAATCTCACAACATCGAGAGGCTCTCTCCTCTGCCACCTGCAAATGTCAATTACCATATTTCCCCCTGACATTTATCAGTAATGGCTAACATGAGCTACGTGAAATCAGTGTCATTATGTTGGAGATGGACAGGGGTGGGGTGGGGGTGCAAAGACACAACAAGGCTTGTTTATCAATCAGAGGTGGTTGAGGCTTGAGCACATCTCAATAAAGGCCTAACCAGAATGTGATCAAAACAAATAAATCGACTGATTATACTGTTACTGCAGGTACTGTGTGGTTTTTTATTCAACCATTAATAACAGAACTGAACTGTATTGACAGAGGTGAATTAGTTTTCAGTACATCACTCCATCCTTCTTCTGTCTTTGTTCTGTTGAAGTTGGTATTTGGATTAAGTTGTTTACTGGCACCTCTGCTATCCTGCGACTGACACTCTTTGTCACCACGATTAAACTTAACTTTGGTGTGAAAGGTTTGAATAGCTGCCATATGCTTCTTCCACCAGCAGCGCACACGTGTGTCATGACTGTTACTCTGCACACACATTCACGTGTGGTTTCTTTTTGTGCAGTGTCGATGGATCAGTGCGCTTATTGTGGAACTTATTGTGGCATCTTAATGAACCCGATACCAGCCTACAGAAATAAAAGTTATATGATCTGAAATCTGGCATTAAAACATTAAAAATATGAAAGTGATTTGCAGGTAGAAGAGATGCTCTAGCTATACTGCTTTTTGTTCCATGATGGTACAGCAATTAATAAGATTATCAGTAAATTAAAGAGATCAGTAACCCCCTTATGTGTGCTGTTGTCCACTTTAGATAAACATTTGTAGGGAAAAATAAATAATATGTAAATGAAATGCCATTTTAAAAACTAGACCAAATGTAGTTTATCTTTCAACACAATACCAAAGATGGTATTGTTCTGCAAACAAAATCACAGATCACAATTATGACTGTTTTTACACATAGTTGGCTGTTAAAAACAAGACTGTTTAAATCTGGCCTTTAATTTGGGGTAATTCAATCTTTTTTTTTTATCTTTGGTATTTACATATTTTTTCCTGTTGGTTTTATTGATATTGTTTTTAATATTTTATCCCAATTTTTGTTGTTTATTTTCATTTTAGTTTGTGGCCCAACATTGTTATTAATACTGTTTTGTAAAACACTTTGGGCTTCATCTTTGTATGAAAGGTGCAACTGAAATAAAGTTATTATTTTAACTACTTGTTTCCTCATAATTGGAGTATGGGTAGAGGCTCATTGGTGTTGTTTATTTTGATTTATTATCTAGAATTACTGCATTGCGGTTGTATCCTCCGACAAACCAGTGAAGACGCAGTTTACATCCATGTCTGTCCAAAATGTCATCCCTTCACCATTTTGTCCTGTTAGAAATTCTCATAATTAGCATGAATTCATCATTGAGTCCAAGTGGATGTGTGTGCCAGATTTGAAGAAATTCCCTCCAGGCGTTCCTGAGATATCGCGTTCACGAGGATGGGATGGACGGATAACCCGAAAACATAATGCTAAGATAATCAAATGTGTCAAAGCAAATATATAAAATAAAATGTAAAAAAAACTCAGAAAATACCATTTAGGGTGAAGGGGTCATATTTGACACTTAAAGAGTGAGACTCTTCATTCTGATCGCACTGAGATGATTTTTGTGGTGAGAAATGTCTTGCTTTTGAATTGCAATCGGTCAGTTATTTGTATACGGGCACAGCTACCGTTTACTTAAAAAGGTATTTACTATAAAATGCGGTGATGCAGGAAACACAACAACGAGGTGTCAGCCAATATTGAAGACTTTGTTATGTCAGGATGTGACTTGTAGTTTTCTTTCCTGTGTGCATTAGTTGTTGCCTTCGACTCCAAACAGTACTCATTAAATGTGGCCTTTAAAATTTTAAATCTCGTCTATAAAGCAATAAAACATTCCAGTTATCTGAGTTTAAAGCGATTTTCCTATCCTGGGTATTTTTTGATGTAAATCGGTAAAACTGCAAACAACAGCAAACCTTAAGTATGAACCACTGAACTTATAAAGGAGAGTTATGAAAAGGTATGATCTTTCAAACACATACCATATAATATATACAGTATATAACTTAAGAGTCGTGTTCACTCGTTCCCCCTCCTCATGAATAGTGTCTGAAGTGGGACTCACCACTCCGATGGAGAAGTAGTTGTTAACGATACTGTAAGGCACCGGGTCCCCTCGCTCCTCCTTGTCTGTGGGCGTGACATCAATCTTCCAGCGATCCAGCATCACCTCCGAACTGTTCTCGATGTCGCGCATTATCTTCAGCAGGCTCTCGCCCTCATAGCCTCAGGAAAACAAACATGAGATATGTTTTACAATGGGTTTAGAACAAGTTGTACTACTTGGCTGACTTCTAAGGGACTTAATTGACTTACAGAGCAAATTATCTCTGAGTTCTTCTTGGTTTACTGATTTATAAGGCTGATATTGGCGTTTATTTTTTATCAGACATAGGATTCAAACCAGAGCTACAGAACAGGGATTTGTGCAACAAGAAATACATTTTGAATATATTATTTTTTACTTTTACTATTATTTACTTTGATTGAATTTCATGTAGTGCACAACAAAGTTTGTATGCTCTTTTTGAAGCTCTAAATGTACAAAAGATTTTGTACTTAAAACTATCTAACTCTATGACCGCCAGGCTATTTAGGGGTACTATTTCCTCCAAATCCTACGCCAAAGAGCATCTGTATCCTTTTGTTTGTGCTGATGGGCCATTAACGCCTCATCAGTCTCCATCTCTTTAGCGCATTGTGACGACTCAGGCTGTGCCGCTGTGTTTCCATAGTGCAGCGATGACATCAGTCGATACGCAGCCCCTACACACACCATACACAGCCTGATAGCTTATCTCACAGTTAGAACCTACATAAAACGGTCTTTTAGAAAAACTATTTTCACGCTGCCATCCGATGCGGTAATAGTCCATGGCGAAGCAAAACTAACAGAACAAAATGCTCTCAAAAAACATGTTTTTGAAAGGCTAAACATCAACAAATATGGATTGAAGCAGATTATTTTGTTAGATAAAAACAAGTTGTGAATTTTTGAAACGATTATATCTATTTTCTTCAATACATTTGGACTTTTGGAGAGAGAGAAGGTGGATTGCATGCAATGTTTGTATACGGTACCAATAATAGTAATAATAATAATAATAATAATAATTCAAATGTCAATGTTATGAATGAAGCGTCGGACTATTCGGTAAAGCCCTAACTATATATGCGTATAGTGCACACAGAGGAAACAACTTTTTTAGTTAGACAAAAAGTGTGCTTATGAAATGTCTGTTTGAAAGAGAGTTTTATGATGTTACAAAATGTATTTAGAGATTTTCTACCCCGAAAAGAATAAAGGGAAACACATAAACAACATTTGTAATTTCGAAAAATTGTTATATTTACATCTAATGAATACAAGTATTGGCTTTAAAAATGTATCTACTGAACTGTACTCCATATAGTTTCAGTCTAGGGGTCCCTAGTGGACCTCAAACCTCTCATAGTGTAATTTAGCGTAACGCTCAAAAGGTTGTTAGTTGATTAATCGCTCAGTTGATCGACTACTTTGATAATTGATTCAATGTTTAAGTCAGTTATTAAGTTTATTAAGTTTCTCAAATGTAAAAAAATTGCTGCTTTTCTCTATGATTGTAAACTGAATCTCTCTCTTTACTCTTTAACTATGAATGTAATGAGGTGAACTGAGGTCATGTATTTCACTGCAATGTGTCTATTTTCTGTCAGTACCTCCTCCCCATCGCAGACATCTTGCCAGGTCGTTGCCCGTGCCAAGAGGAAGTATACACACGGGGGGGTTCCTGTCCAGGTTGGCCTTATCTGGAGCAGCGGGACAAATATCACAACACGATGCGAAACAAGGCCAAACCAAGAAAACAAACTCACTGCAAAGACTTGCAAAGAAAGCATCAAATCCATTTTGCAGCCCCGCTCGTAAAACTACAAGTCAATATGAGCGTCCAGTTGTACAGTCTATTTCAAGAGACGGTTATTACCTCTTTTTGTTTTGATTGGTAAAAAATTGAGGCAATTTTTCAGAGCCAGAACAAGTAACATGTCTTCAAGACCAAATAGAGGAGGCCAGGTGTTTTTTTTCCACCCTCAAATGATGACTTGTATGTTGTTTTCCAACTCACGTAATCATCCCACTTTACCACCCTTGAATACGCAGGCTCGGACGTAATGAAAGTGTTTATATACGAACCATAAAGTACGCTTTACCATTTCAGGCTGAAAAACAAGAGCTGCTGCTGGCTTTGAAAACTAATAAAAACAAATGCAATTTTGCCAAAAAAAAAGGAAATGGAGTGTTTAAGTTCTACTGTGTTGTACGCTATCAGCAATGAAAGACAGTAAGAGTGTATATACTAAAGCACCTGTGGAGGTTTGAGAGTTTGTAATGTGTAAAATAATTAATGGGACCAGATTCTTATTATATATTTTGAAATGTATAATATATTCTGTACCTATGAAGTCCAGGATCCAGCCCACGGTGCCGTCCCCTCCGCAGGCCAGCACTCTGAAATCAGCAACATCTCTGAAGAAGTTCAGCCTGCAAACAAACACAGTCCGCTCTGCACATTACTGCCATACTACGAGTTGTTTTTCACTGTGGATTTTACTGTTTAACCGTATATTGAAAGATAAGTTATCTACTTAAAAATGTGCTGTGCTTATTTACAAATTTCCATCGCTCTGGTGAACACTTTGAATGTTTAGCTCTATGCTTAGCTACTATCAGTAGTAGCGGAAATTAACTCCAAAATGTACTGTTGATATAAGGGTGAAGGATTTAACCCTTGTGTTTTGTTGACATTTGCTTTACTTCCTCATTGTTTGGAGTCACACAGACACACACAGCTGTGTTTGTAGTAATATTAATAATATTGCAAAATCAATCTTCTTCTGACCTTATTAAGACCCTAAAAGTACAGTAGAGAAGCATTGAGGTGATAACTCTTCTCTTTGCCACAATCTGACTTTACACATCTGCTGAAGGTGACAAAATACAGAAATTACCATAAAAGCATTGTTATTGGGACAATTCAATATATTGCGATAAATTGCGATCCTGTAAGCAAGGCGATATATATTGCAATTTTTAAAATCAAATTTCAGAAAATCTGTCATAATATTAAGACGAGGCTCCATTGTATTCATCTGTCTAACGGCCGGGGGTTTAGTCACAACACAAAATGAACCACTGCCACAAATCTTTGCATCAATACAGTGTTTTTGAGAATTGATACAGTATCACAAAACATAATGTTGCAATACTCAAGTGTAGCGATATTTTCTTACACCCCTAATTGTTATTACACCAAATAAGGAAATATCTTATGATTTATATGTTGCATGGTTCACGCATGAACAAATATACACTGATCAGCCATAACATTATGACCACTGACAGGTTAAGTGAATAACATTGATTATCTCGTTACAACGGCACCTGGCAGTGGGTGGGATATATTAGGCAGCAAGTGAACATTTTGTCCTTGAAGTTGATGTGTTGGAAGAAGAAAAAAATGGGCCAGTGTAAGGATGTGAGCGACTTTGACAAGGGCCAAATTGTGATGGCTAGACGACTGGGTCAGAGCATCTCCAGAACTGCAGCTATTGTGGGATGTTCCCGGTCTGCAGTGGTCAGAACCTAACCGGCGAGCTACTGTAGCTCAAACTGCTGAAGAAGTTAATGCTGGTTCCGATAGAAAGGTGTCAGAACACACGGTGCATCGCAGTTTGTTGCGTATGGGGCTGCGTAGTCGCAGACCGGTCAGGGTGCCCATGCTGACCCGTGTCCAACACCAAAAGCGCCTACAATGGGCACATGAGCATCAGAACTGGACCACGGAGCAATGGAAGAAGGTGGCCTGGTCTGATGAATCATGTTTTCTTTTACATCATGTGGATGGCAACGAGTTCGAGGTGTTGACTCGGCCTCCAAATTCTCCAGATCTCAATCCAATCGAGCATCTGTGTGATGTGGTGGACAAACAAGTCCGATCCACGGAGGCACCACCTCGCAACTTACAGGACTTAAAGGATCTGCTAGTGACGGCTTGGTGCCAGATACCACAGCATACCTTCAGAGGAGTAGTGGAGTCCATGTCTGTTTATAAGCAATATCCATAAAATAAGGAAAAGTCATAAAGTATCAAGCTGATAAAACAAAATCTAAGGATGTTTTTGAGCTGTTAAAGTGCCCCCAGGATCATCTACATCAAATTAAACATTAGGGCACTAATTTTGTATAATTATATGAGTTGTTTATATTTTTACTCAACGTACTATATATTCCATTAGATTTTATTTTGTAAATCTGACTGCTCTGAAAGTGATAAAAAAGTTAAAATTACTCTTTTAATCTCTGAAGAAGGCACATTGTTGATGAAGTGTCACTTTATGGAATAAATTCTGTGCTGCATTACAATAATTCTTAAGTGTACCCGCTTCCTTTTCAAATTATTGTACTTGTTATGCTCTCTCATGTCCTATATGTCAATTCATGACAAGGAATGAGTCCTTTTTTTTATTCCTGCTCTAAAAATAATTCTGGTGTTTAAAGAAATTAAGGTTTACAGTATTAAAGACATATCAGCTTTTCTCCTGACAATAAAAGCAAGTGTTAAGTGTTCACATAACAGATCATATCTTTGAGCCCGCTGCTTCACTGCAAACCCCCTCTAATCCCACAAAATAACACATGTCGCATTGACAATTATTCATTCAGCGAGCTAGCCTGCCTGTTGGAGGGCTAATTGGATCATGACAGGCAATGTTCAGTCCAACTTCTTCCGTTCCTTCACAATAACAAAGCCCTAACTGAATGAGCCAGCCTCCGAGCCTCGTATGGCGGGTAAATGATTCGCTCAATTACTCTCCAACTGGGACCACAAACCATATTAGACGCAAAACAGACGGCCGCGAACATGAAAGGCAACTTTGGGGATATTTAAATACCAAGAAACAAACACTTAATTTGCTGTGATTGCATTAGCGAGGCAGCTAATTGACAGCAGCGTGTGCGGCTGCTTCGGCCTGCAGTGTCCAACGGTGACCGCTCACCTCTCTAATGTGTGCGGCGGTGCGTACACTTGACTGAATATTAACGAGGTTACAGCGGGGCAAGGTCATTTGGGATGCTGTCAGCTCTGAGGAGCAGCTCTGGGTTCAGCTCCAGAAAGGGATGCAGGCCATGTTTCAGACCACGTGCAGGGACATCAAGAGACGAGAGACAAAAACAGTGGACGCAAGGTCAGCCCCCAAAAAACTTGGGAGCTGCGTTGGCACAATCTGTGGCGTTGAGAGCTGTGCCAGCTTCTCGCACAGACAGTCGGAAACCTCGTGGAGGTTTTTTGCACCCTGCGTGTGCCGCTGTGTATTTATTTTTTATAAGCCACAAAGAGTCTGTTTTCAGATCTAATCAAAGCCAAACAAGGTGGCGGCACGGCGGAGAGGCATTCCTGTATGTTATGTAGCACCAAAGTGGCGAAGGAGCCTTATGCATGTAAATGATCCATTCATTTTGTTAATCACAGATGTGAACCATAAGAAACCCGATGCCGCCTGCACCTACAGCCTGCAGAGAGCTCCTCGTCTGTATGCGTGATCACATGTGGTATGGTGAGTGTGTCACCCCTCTCCATCCGTCAGTCATCTGTGTCGCCGGCTCTCCGTTCACATACAGGCTTATGCATATGGAGCCGCCGCTCGTCTGAGGCTACAGCATGATACCGTCGTCTCCAGGATTCGTTATGTGTGAACTCACCTCATTTGTGTCTGTGCTGCGTGAGGGAAGCGAGTGAAGGGTCTAATATCAAAAGGCCTCTCTTGCATGTGATGGGGGTTATTATATGTGAGCAACAACAGCCTGTTTGTAAACAGAAGATCATTAGCAGATACTGTATGATTTGTCTCTCTTCTCCCTTCTTTCTATTTTGATGTTTACAACAATTGTCGTAATTAAGTATTTAAAAATGCAACTTGATGTTAGTAGGATTGTATTCTGCATCAAAATATTAACATTTCAAGATTAATTTTGAATTTTTAAACAATATTTTTCATCTTTTAACCCAAAAAAATTGCAACATACAAAATGTTTTTTATATTTTTAAATAAATATAATTAAATCAGTTACAGAATATACCATAATGTATTTTAGAAGTGTTAGATTTAGAAATGTTATATATATATTTTTTTTATTAATTTCATTTGTCTCTTTATGTAGTTTTGTCATAATAAGCAGTAATTAATTTCACTTATTACATCTGCTATCTGTTTTTCTCAAACACACTCAAACACAGAAAATGGACTTGATGTCTTTGACAACCTTAAAGGATCGGTTCACAATTTTTCAAGTCTGTCTTAAAACAGTATTTACGTGTCCACAAACATTGAAATAGGTTTTGTTCCTAACAAGCAGTGTTTCTGTGGAAGGACACATTTCATTCTAAATTCACTTGTTGAACTCACATTGCTGAAGCCTCATACAATTTTGAGGTACTTTTACTTTACTTGGGTATTTCAATTTTATGCTCCTTTATACTTCTACTCCACTACATTCATCTCACAGCTGAAGTTACTTTACATATCAATATTTTACAAGCAAAATGTGATCAATTTATAAAATATGATATTGTGCTATAGATTTAACGAGTGGTTCCCAACCTATTTTCCTTGAAGGCCCCCCCTTATTGTTTCTAAGAAAAGCTGAGCCCCCCACCCCATATTTTTTGACGTCATCACCCTTAAAAGAAGTTATAAATCCTCAAACAAAATCCTTAATTTGAATGAGGTGATTCAGTGTGGCTGAACCACTGGATTAAACTATCAAACAGTATACATATAAAGTAGTTAAAATGTGCTCCACCTCCACCAGCTGTGACATTAAAATGCTGTTTGTACTATATAAATATTCCATTAATCAGTAGGCGATTTGAGGGGGGATGCCATGCATTTTAGTAATTTTCCTGCCATCCCCTCTCTCCATCTCCTAGTAGCAGAGAGAGTCCAGGAGCAGAGGGGTTGTTTAGTTGAATATGTTGGTCTAGTCTGCCTGACTCACTGATCCTTTATCTGACTGAGGTTTGTGCCAGTTAGAATTTATGGCCCGACCATGCCTCTGAAATATCAATAAGTTAGAGTCTATGGCCCCGACCACGGCTCTGAAATATCAGTAGCCTAACTGTGCTGTGTATTGATAAATTCATGGCGCTGTCCGTGGTGCTGAAGTAGCAGACTGAGTCGTTCATGGGGCGGTTCGCTAGTCGCGGGTGGACGTCCCCCGAAAACCGCTTTAATGTATATATGCACCACTATTGTTATAAGACAGGCTTGTAAAATGAGTGATCTTTCCCTGTTTGAACACACATTACGTACCCTGGCATGGGTCCATTCTTGGCCAGGTTGTACACTTGTCTCGGGTTCAGAAGATACTGGAACTTTCTGTAGATCCTACAGGAGTGAATATGTAGAGAGAGAGATCAGAAAACATCAAGATAACAAACAGGAACTCACAATGCAAACATTCAACTCAAATGTCACAGATTACGCCTAAAAAAAAAGTGGTTTTAAGCGTCAGATTTTGTCCTGTAAGCGCCGACGCAGGCCGGCGTCCAATCAGAGCGTGACAAGGCAGTGGACTGGACAGCGGGGTGGGACATACCCAAAGACATACCCTTGAGGAGAAACCATTAGAAAGACTAATTCATTTTAATTTCAATTTCATTATATCAACTGGCTGAAGTCATATTTTGATCTCATAATTTAAACAAATGAGGGCCGGCGTAATAAGGAGTGAATGAATATGTTTCAGTAATAACCCAATTAGCCCTGGGTTAAAGAAGGGGGACCAGCCAGGGACGTGACAGTGAGGAGGGCGTCTGTGGAGAGGAGAGGGGGGGAGGTATGAGCTGACGGCGAAGGTGGTCGTCGCTTTAGGTTAATATTATTGTGTTTTTATTTGACTAAGTAAGCCTAAAGCACTTGGCAGCCAGAGGCCATGCTGCCGCCTTCCCTCTGCGGCTGAGGAGCGGCGCTTCAGAGGCCTCTTGTAGCATGTTGAGACAGATTGTGTACTTACCTCTCTCCCTGCTTCCCCCCGCTCTTCGGATTGACAAACACTAGCAGAGGATGAGTGCCCTCTATTGTTGTGATCTGAATGGGAGATGTCAAAACAAACCGTTGGTGTTTGGAGACTGCAGGATGCTTCACAGGAATTCACTTTCAAGCCATATCCCTCAGACGTTTTATCGAGTATATACGGCACTTCCAAGCAATGCCAGTCATCTGATTCATTTCATAGTTTTCCTGTTTCACTGCAGAGGTGCACAAGTGGTACCTGGGTACGGCAAAAATGTGGGCGCTCGCCAATTCTTCGCCTGAGTCCAAATCTAATCTTGTGTTAATTATAATATCCAATTATAAAAGGAGAACAGTGATAAAGTCCCTAAAAAAATGTATTTCTACAGGAAAATTTCAGAAAATAAATCACATAAATGTTCTTTTTTTTTTTTATCAGCTGATGTAGTTAAAGATCCCATGAAAAGACCAAAAACCAACAATGTGTTAGTCCGTATGTCAGTACTTTCTGACGTCTGTGGCATTCAGGCCCAGTTATTCTTACTGAAGACACATAGCAGTAAAAACAGCTCAAAAATATGTAGTTTTATTATTAATTAAAAGGTTCAGTAATTTTCTAAAACAGCTGGGCACTGTAGTTTTTATCAAACATTACTCAAACAAGAGTTACTAGTGCATTTGTTGAGGGACTATTTTCAGCAGCAGATTAATGCACATTAAGTGCTCTAGTGAGTATTTACAGCAACAGGACAGCATATGTGGGGTTGCATCAAAATAAACCACAGTGTGCGTGTTCATGGTAATGAAGGAACATGTCATCGAGTGCCTCAAGTGGCTCATTGATGTGTTTTTAATAGTTTTTGGTCAACAATGTAGCTCTAAAGCAGACGTTCCCAAAGACTGGGTCGGGACCCATCGGTGGGTCGCAGGAGATTTTATTAGGGTCGCCAAATAAATTCGCAAAACTTCTTCCATCGTCTTTTGAGATTCTATCTGCAGTACACCTTCGGGCCACATGAGGGAGCCTGAATTTCTGTATTCTGATAATTGTAGCCTACTTATAATCTAATATGAAAGGCTGGCGTACATTCTGTCATGCATAAAACAAAGTTGTGATTAATTCATTGTTGGTTTTAGTTATTTCATGGGATTTGTTGACAATAAGCAAACTGTATAACACTAACTAAATAATATCACACTTTTGCTCCAAAATGTATCAGACATTAAGGTTTTTCTTAGAAGTTATGGTGGCAAATGATATTAGATGCAGGACAGGTTTCAGTAAGCAGACAGCCATGGATATACAATAAAACAACCCATCTATCTCTCAGCCAATCAATACTCTCAACCTGATAAATCATGATTCACAATTCAGTCGTAATAGTTATTTGTCACCGCTTCCTAATTGGCAGGGCCGTTTGTCTCGTGTGACGCGGGGAAGGATTTTCTCTGAGCGGCGGTGAAACCGTGGATAGACAGAACCTGCGGTGCCGGAGGCCGAACTCACAAAGCGCCACAAAACAAGCTCTAATCCAGCAGCCCCCTGTTTGAATCGCCCTCCGCGCGACAACTCGCCCCGTGCTCTCCCTGACACAGATGAAGCGCTTAACTCCCCCTGTCTGCTATCCCAGCAGGCCAAGGGTGAATTAATGAGCTCCCTGTCCTGTCCAGAGTGATCCATTACTTCCTGTAATTATAAATAATAATCTTGATTATTATGCTGGTTAGCTGGCGAGAGGCATAGATGGATGTGCCTGGGATATGATTCATCATATTTCTCTCCCAGCCACGCGCAGACGAGCAGTCGCCACAGACAGCGGCAGGTTTCCATCGCCAGCGTGCTGGCTGACAGATATTAGAGCGGATCGGGGCGGACTGGGCTCTGCTCTATAATACTCATTACCAGCAGTCCCATCATATATCCCAAGACCAACTGCAGAGGTTCATTTCAAAACAAAGGTCTGACGCATGAATACTCTCTTAAAATAAATGTTAAGGCTGCTGGTTGGTGCAGAATGCAGCAACAACGCCTCTAACAAATCTCTCCAGTCCTCCCTGTTCGTTTTAGATTTCAAATTTTGGGATTCTGTTAATCGCTTTTAAACCACTACCTGCTCTGGCTCCGCTTTACACACCCTCTATTCTGCACCAAGACGCCTCAGATCTGACAATCACATACTATTAAAAGTTCAGGCTGAGGACAAAAAGGTGGATCATGTTTTTACTACTCCTCAATATCAGATCAGCTGAGTCAGTGCCACATTTTAAAAACCTTTAAAACCCCACCTGTACACAGTAGATCGGCATTTTTATAACCTTTTTATCATTTTTTCTCTGGTCTCTTTATATTTTCTTTTATTTCTCAGTCCTTGAGGTTATTATTGTATTCTATGGTGTTAACATACTTACTCACTATGGCTTACTACGGAAGTTGTGACTAATAAATATATAAGAAACGAGAGACGCAGTCTGGTGAAAATGTGTCCAGGCTGTATATTGATCTTGAAAAAAATTTGCCTACATTCTTATTTCACATCTAAATGTTTTGGAAATGGTAAAATGGTGTTTCTTGCCAGTTCTGACAATTCTTTCCCCCCACCACAATATCACCTTATTATCACTGAGAACATATTTAGATCAATATTGGTTGGATGAAATGTAAGTGATCTCTGCGTGTTACATTGGAGTATTGCAGTATGGGACAGATATAGTGAATCTATACTGTAAGAACAGTGCAAATAAAGCAGGAGAATAAAAAAAGACTCACCTGCAGTCCTTGGCCGTCCACTGTGACCGAGTTGGCTCTCTGCATCTTCCCCCTGCTCGACTGGCTGCACCTTGAGTCTTTCCTCAGCGTCGACTGTCTTTCCTGGGGTCAAAGGTCAAACAAAGAGGTTGTTAGAGGATCCCAAAAGGTGATTTCCACTCTTGTGATTTCTAAGACAAATTAAAAGGAAGTTATGGTGTTTTAAATAAAGATTTTTCCTACTTTTACTTCATTTGGATTATTCTGAAAACTCGACTATGTGTATATGCATTTAACTGTATATTGCTTAATTCTTTTTGTAACGTGTCTAAGCCTGTTGATGTTGTCGTTTGTATTGTATTTATTGTTGTAACCAGGGCTGTGGCTACCATTAAGGACACTGAGGTCATGGCGCTGGCATTTTTTTCTGATGACTTTCAGGTGAACAAAAATGAACAAATAAATAAATAATAAATAAATGATTTAGTATCTTTCCAACCGAATTTCATTCCTGGCAGCGCGAGGAAGGCTTTGAAACAGCATTTAGACCATCGTGTTAGAAAATAGAGCACTTTGTTTTATGGGGCTGTAATTTCCTAAGAATTAATTAATCCAGAAAGTTACCTGGAAATAACATAAAGGAAAATAGTAAAACAAAAAGGAAAATAGAGACAAAGTTCAGAGACGGTGGGTTTAACTAAGAGGATTTTCTGCTCCGTTTAAATTAAACTTGCAGAAAATATAATTGACCTGCTATAATCCAATAAATGAAATACAACAAATCTAAATAATGAATACAAATTACAGACCTTGGCTATGGCCCTTGTTGTAACATGCACTTTGGAAAAAAAACACTTTTGAGTCATGTCTGTTTAAAAAAATGTAAATAAACTTTTCCCTGATCTATACGACATCAGGCAGCTCTTATCCATGCGGTCGAAATAAATACACAACATGGATAATCTGTTTTAGAGATACTTAATGAACAATTTTTGGTGCAGTCTTTTGAAAAAGACTTGTACCATTTTGGAAATAATCTAGTGAAAAAAAATAAAGCTTTGCCATTTGAGAGCTCAGTATGAGAACACAGGCTGATGACTGCATTCTCAGTAACACAGTGTCAAACAAGGTTAGCCTCACTCAGCCACGGGAACGCTGACCAGCGAGGAGTGAAGTCTTACCAGGACGACGGGGCAGATTGAGCTGGGGGGCAGGATGTGATCCTTCAGGGGTCCGCAGTCACACTCAGGTTTCACGTGAGAGGCACACTTGTTATGGAGCTGGAGGAGGTGGCATCCGTTATTAACAGCAAACTTGTGTCAGTAACGGCACACGTTGAAGTGTACATTTTCGGGTATATGCTCAGGTATATTTGCATTACATGTGTCTTTGCTTGTGTTTGATTTTCTATTAACTTGCAACCACAAACAAGTGTTTTCAGGGTGTAAATTGGTGGGATGACTTGTGAGGTATCCGAGGTGCTAAAACCAAACCCTAAAAAACAAGAAGCAGTGGGAATATAATGAGGAGGTGGCTGCCTCTCCTCGGGTGGCGGCTTACCGTGATTTGACACCACACACAGTGGAGCCCAGTCAGGCCCTGGTAACACTTAACGGTTTTGTGACACTTGTCACACTTGGTGGGGCAGTTCCCTTCCACCCAGAAATGATGCATTACCTGCGGAGAGAGGGAGAGACAGCATACAGGGAGGGAAAGAAGTGAGAAAAGAAACATGGTGCAGAAAAACAAGATATATACAAAGGCACAAGTGACACAACAATCAAAGAAAGCAAGACGGAAAGAAACAAGCAAGAAAGAGAGAGAGAGAGAGAGAGAAAAAAGCACAGCATAAGAGAGTTAGAAAGGCCAAACAAATGATGCCGTCTGTGTCTTTAAACCAGGCTTGTCCTGGTAATTAGCAATGCTTAGTAGCAGATTGAGTTGTTTTAATTCCATTAGAAGAAGAGGAGCCCTCATCCTAAGCCCCATGGAGCATCGCTGATCCAAGCGTGCCGACTGGTAAACACTCCAATTGGACGCACCTCTGTGTTTTTCTTGGACTTGACATAGGTTTTGATGCAAGACGGCGGAGCGCGAGCCACGCAGCGCTCGTGGACGGTGTACTTGCAGACTGGGGAAGAAGAAGAAAGAATGCAATTGAGGACTTTCAAATAGGAAAAGATGGAACACAGAGGAGACAAAAAAACAGATTTTTCATGCAGTTATAAGATATACACTGGGGTTTGAGTAATGTACTGGTGAAAGCTGTACTGAAGGTGTTGCCAATATTTTGTGAAAAGCAGCTTCTGTGATACCCTGATCGGATGTTATCAGCCCATTAAATGAGCCTTATCAGTGGTTGTCAGTCTCATAGATGTGGTTCAGATGGGGCCTGCTACACCCACTAGTAGGTTTTATCATCGTTTCAAATGGTCGATCACTGAAAGAAGTAATAAAAGAAGACAATAACACCCTCTAGCGACTATAGTAATTAGGACAGGAGCAGAGGCGGAAGTCAGGTTGAGGGATTCACATCCTGTGTGAAACCAACATGTTTTTTTCTTAGTGTTCATAAAATTAAGTTTTACTTTCTAGTTATTTTAAGCCTCAAGCCTTTTTCCTAAAATTAACTAAGTGGTTTTGTTGCCTAAATCTAATGAAGCTCTCTTGTTTGTGTTCAAAACTAGGGCTGTCAATCGATTCAAATATTCAATGCTTGCTTTATGCAAATGTATGGATATATTTATTATTGGAAATCAATTAATAACACAAAACAATGACAAATATTGTCCAGAAACCCTCACAGGTACTGCCTTGAACATTAAAAATATGCTCCAATCATAACATGGCAAACTGCAGCCCAACAAGCAACAACAGCTGTCAGTGTGTCAGTGTGCTGACTTGACTATAACTTGCCCCAAACTGCATATGATTATCATAAAGTGGGCATGTCTGTAAAGAGGAGACTTGTGGGTACCCATAGAACCCATTTTCACATATCACATATCTTGAGGTCAGACGTCAAGGGACCCCTTTGAAAATGGCCATGCCAGTTTTTCTTGCCAAAATTTAGCATAAGTTTAAGCGTTATTTAGCCTCCTTGGTGACAAGCTAGTATGACATGGTTGTCAATATCAAGTTGCGTTAATGCGTTAAAGAAATTAGTGGCGTTAAAACAGATTTGCATTATCGGTTATTATCACGTTAACTTTGAAAGCCCTATTCAAAATGTAAAGTTTCATTCAGTTTTCCAATGTGTTAGAATGTCAGCATTGCCAGATGTACGATAACTATTATATAAAAGTTTCATAACGATTAGACCATTTTGTGACGCTTACAAGTCATAGTTAGTTTTAGTCTGTGCAGATATTTGAATGCACCATTTAGCCCAATTATTTATTTAATTAGCTTAGCTTATGGCCTTAACTGTTTTTATGCAGAATATGAACAGGCTTCTAGTCGTGCTGTCTTGTAATTCAATTTTGTAACAGTAGGTTATTACAAAAATTGTCAGATGGACACATACCCATTCCACACATCATAACTAAACAAAAAAAACCCAATGTGAGTAGATTTGTAGGCTGTCAAAAAGTCATTTAAATACCTGTTTAGTAAAATTACGCATTTACGGCTATTTGTTCTTATGGTCATGACTCGGGTTGAGGATAATTTTCCTCAAAATATGATAATTTTAAACCTCTAGTTTAACATTTCCCATCTGGCAACGCTGTAGAACAAGGTGTTTTTAAGTTTCGCTTCACTTTTACAACGTAGCGGGTGCAGTTTGGCCCATCTGATGCCTACAAATTGTAATGATAACGACTGATAACGACCATTTAATCAGCTGATAATATTCAAAATGGGTGTCTGTGAAGGGTGTACAGTTGGGTGCACTGTAATAAAAAAAGCCATTGAGGCTGAAAGACGAGCAGGTTTTATACTTTCAGAATTAAAAAAAAAAAAAACATAGAATGATGTTTTTTTAGACTGTGGTGGAGTTGCTGTTGGTTCTTCCTTTAAACGATCATTTGACACAGGAAACTCTTGGCTAAATCTCAGGTTAATTACGTCTTTTTTTAAAAAACCAAGTGAAAAAAAGACACCAATATTTTGATGTAAATTTGACCCCAGAGTAACATCCATAATATCGTCACTGCAACACATGAACCGATGATACCAGCCCAGTATGTCGTATATGTATCTTGTCTGCGCAAATCAATGTATCTGTCAAACCCTTAATGGTAAGTGAATTACTCACATGAGCAGCAGAGTCCCTGCTTCCCCAGTCCAATCAGCATGTTGAGACACAGGTTACAGTAGGCCGGCTTGTTGAAGTGCTTCAGTCTCCACACGTGCTGCCCGTCATCTTTAACATTCTGCAACGACAGAAACACATCAAATGATTAAGTGATTGAATGATTAACTGCTTCATTACGTCATTTTATATTCTGGTGGAGAACCATTTCACTCATTTGGTGGTTGTATTTTTATTTGTGTTTTACTTCAGTTCTCAAAGTTGTGTTTTCCAAACGCAGCAAAGACAGAGGACACGTTTCGCAGTCTTCCCTTTGCAGTAATACTCATTCATAAAAAATGACACTTAGGTAGGGATTTCTGCTGAAGCTGATCAAATGGTTCCATCTTGTGGAAAGATGATGAACTGAAGGCAGAACTGATGGCGTTCTCATTAGTTTGGGGATCACACAGCAGCAGTGGGGATATACACGTGTAAGGATGTTCTCAGGAAACCGCTGGGGAGCGTGTGTGAGGTGTTACGAGATCATTTATGAATTGCAGAAAATGTATCAGTGATGATGAGGAATGTATTTTGTGTATATCCACTGCCTGCTTCTAGTATTTTTCAGATTATCAACAACAGTAGCGTGGCCCCAGATATAAAAAAATACATTTCCGATTTCTCTTTTAAATTCTAGTAATTTAGCTGACACTATGAATCACAGTAATTTACAGTGAGCCATTAGATAATACATGTAAAAGTACTCTTGTGACCTGAGAGTGATTAGCATAATCATCTTTGCAGGAATTGATTGAAGAAAGGTAAAAAGAGCCGAGGAGAGACTGATAAAGTCAATTTACACTTGCATGATGCGAGAAGATTTCTTCATTTGTGTAGAAACACTCTTAAATTTCAGTTTTAAAATAGCAATAAGTGTCAAGTTATTAATAGTTTTTTTTTGTACAGAAGAGAATGAAACATTTATCCAAATCAGGTTGAAAGAGCGTCGTTATCGCAGCACCACACTTTACTCTCAGTTTCAAAACACAGGGTGAAGTGCCTCGTACAGGACAGTGTGAAACTCACACATTCTCCCCTTGTGATATTTGTCCAAATGGTTCAGAGACATCATCAGGTGAGTTTTAAATCGCTTTAATGGCAATCATGCCACCAGGCCTACATAATGCAATTGGCAATTAATAACTCTGACATTGATTTGTCACTGTTAAGCAATGTTTAGTGAAAATCCATGTGTTTATGTATTGATCATACAAGTAATGGGCAACTCTTGGAGGACAGACAGGAGACAGGCAGGCAATCAGATAACTGCAGGTTATTAATGATCATTTGTTTGCTTGTAATGTATGCACTACGGTGTGCTATGCCTTAGATTTTTTTGTAGTTTTTAACTGTGTGAATGGCTTTGTGATGAGTTTGCTTGGCTGTTTATCTCAGGCTAATGTTTGCACGTATCCATACAACGATTTGTGTGATATCTTACAAAAGTTATTCCTCCAGCAACATGTGTCAATTTCCCGACGTTACACGCATACAGGCTTTTCAAAATAAGCTTCGGTCCTCACAGGAAACAAGTTTGAGTTTGAGTACTTAGTTTTTCTCTGAAATTTCCATTCTAAAACTTTCTTTCTTGGAGCGTTAACAAGCGACCGGTGTCACAAGCAAATGGAAGTGGTCTCTCTGTGGACTCACCGTCTCCAGGCCCAGCAGGACCAATAGTGGGATGGTGGTCATGCCTCCCTGGATCCACTCCTCCAGTGACACGGTGCCATCATGATCGTAGTCGATCTCCCGCATCATGTCCTGGAGGATCTACATTATTACCAAAAAAAACAATAAGTCAAATGAGAAGAGAAGAAGTTTTTCATAGAAATTATAAATTTGAGAAATTTCGGTTCCCCGTGGCGTTGAGAATAAAAATCAGTGGAACCTCAAAAATATATTCAATGAGTGTATAAATAATAAGTGTATTCTCTTAATTGTAATATTGAATTTTCAGGCCCATTAGCAATTTCTTTCAGGGTAACAGTTCAGCCACAAAAATGTCACTGCTGTAGAAAAACAGCCCTCAGATAGCTTAAGTAGTCTCTTTCCTTCTCAGTGTATTAAATTAACACCATTACTGCTTTCTGTTGACTGGGTGAAATGTCTCTCTTACTGGTTTCAGCTCAGTCACGTCCCACTCCAGGTACTCTGCTACATGCATCATCTGGGAGATAATGTGCTCCAGCTCCTGCGGTGAGACCACAGACAGTCAATTACAGGCACAAAAATACTGTATTTACCTTTCTGTATATTGCAGCCTTACAAGTTGATGTCGCTAAGTGCCTTTGGCATGAATAGACTGATAAACAGCGTGTAATAGCAGGTTGAGAATGTCAGTCTTCCGCACAGAAGAGTTGCAGAGAGAAAAACAAAGGCAGCGTGGGAAGAGCTCCGAGGCTGATGGTTTAATTACAATGGTTGCTTTTCTGGAGAGCAGAGGGGGGTGATATTATTATCTAGTGGGATACTGAATCACTATGATGCACTTTGGACTTCTTTAAGATGTTGAGTGCAAATCAAGAGTTCATAATAATAAAAAAAAGTAGTAACCATTCTTTTAATTTCTCTAAAATATGAAGTACACACTGAATTAATAGCTCTCTTTTTAGTATGCTCTCTGTCCTCTTTTCATTACTCTCCCTCTCCCAGCCAATAATGGGATACTAATAATGGGATACATTACAAACCCCTCCACCCACTCCACCCTTGCCCTGTAATTCCAACTCACCACTCCCACCTACGCACTTCCTATACATGAACACATAAGAACTGGAGCGCTTTCATTCATAAATATACCAACGCCCAACTTTTCTCTTTAATTCTTCTTTTCTGTCATCCACCCATTCATATAATTGTACTTTGTGTTGAGGTATTACATGTACAGAATGGGAGCAAACGGATTATATGTTTGTTTTATTTACCCCTAAAGTACTTGCATACAGTGCATACAGTACACAGAGTAGATCGCATCTAATACACAAGTAACTCACTATGCAAAATGTCCCCATTCGGAGTGCTATGTTTATCATACAGTACATATTTTTTTTACTGAGCAGCATTTTAATGTTGATGTTTATATACGGTATATACTGAGTAATTTAATCAATAACTACTGTATGTATATTTCATAAATGATCGGTGGTTTTACCATAAAAATGTGATCTTAAAAATAGTAACTATAGTTGTGAAATAAATATAATGAAGTAAAAAGAACTACATTTCCCTCTGATTTGTAGTTGAGCAGAAGTATACTGTGAGATAAATTGAAACACTCAAGTAAAGTACTCATGTCTTATTATCATTCAGGTTTATTAATTTGTATGCATTAGTGTCATATTGTCAGCATCAAACAAATATAACATGCTTATGCACATACACAAACACAGACACTCGCTGAAACGAGTAGTCGATCAGTCGATCGACCGGACAATAATCTGCCATTTTGGTGATCGATTCATCGTTGAAATCATTTTTATTTTATTTTTTAAATTTATTTTCGTTTGTTGTTGTTTGTCTGCTTACATACATGTGTCGTTGTCTACTCTTGAGTGCTTTTCTGTTGCCTGTTAGTTTGTTTATATGTTGTCAAGGTGGCCGTCTTATCCAACCTTTCTTTCTTCTTTTTATTTTTTTTTAAGTAATATTGTCATATTTACGACTATGATTATCATTGTTTGTATTATCATTGTTCTTTACACTGATTGGCTACTAATTTGAAAAAGAATAAAAACAAAGTCAATTTAGTCCTCCGAAGAGGAATAAATAAATAGAGCATATTGAATACTTTGGGTTTCGACCGTTGGTCAGACAAAACAACATATTTTCTGACATTACCTCAGGATTTAAGGAAAATTTTGATAAGACTTTTCACTGTTTTCTGACATTTTATAATTCAAACGATTAATTCATAAATCAAGAATATAATCAGCAGGTTTTAGGTGTTAGACAGGAGAATGTATCCTCTCCTAACTGTGCTTTGTGTCTCTCTCTCTGATTTTAATACAGATGTTTTAAAAACTGACACATTATCTCGAGTACACACAATAAAATAAAATTCATTAGAAAAGACATTTGTCATTTTAAATATATTAACAGTAAAAAGTTTGGGGGTGTTATTAGTTTAAATTTTACCATTTTGACAATGAATTTCAGGTGAAAGTTGTTCTTAAAGAGGAGAAATATTTACCGAGCTGTCCAAAGAGCCGTTTCCATCCGTGTCATAGAGGCGAAACATAACTGTGGAGACAAACAAAACTAAATGTCAAGCTCCAGCATTAACACACTCTGTAGTCTCAACCCTTTGAAGTGAACATTAAAAGCAGTTGTTGGCAGGAGAAGCCACGGCTCCCACTGCTCAATAAAAAGCTTTTATTGCACTGTGTACTTCACTGCATGCAAATACAAAGCAAAACCTGAATTTATGCAGTTGTAAGCATCTGAATGTTGCAACTTCAAGTGTCCCCCAATTACCACTCAAAAGTGTCACCATGGAAACAGACAGCTCCCACATCACAGCTGTGATTGGCTGACATCACGGTGATGCGTCTGAACGAAACAGAATCGTGACAATAACAACAACATGACCTGGCTGCAGATCATTTCCATACTAATGTCTACACTTAGAGGCGCTCTTACCCACTGCTGCCCCAACCCCCCACCTCCACCTCCACCTCCAACTCCACCCCCGGCCTCCATGTGAGCACTCGAGGTGCAGCACAGGGTAGGTGATGCTGACATCATAAGGAGTTGACGTCAGATGGTGGTTTGTCAGGCCACTAATGAGGAGCTAAGTGCCAGTTTCCTGAGGGGGTGTGACCTTTCGGGGGGGCGAAGGGAGGGGGGAGCGATGCTGGTGTTGGGTGGAGGCTGATGGTGTCACAAAGAGGTGACTGTGGTGACCCAGAGAGCTAATAAAGTGCTAAAGATGATGAGAATTGTTTTTAACTTCTGTCTGCAGTACAAATGGGTTTGACAGCGGAAAGTCTCTCTCTATTGTTCTCACGAAAAAAAACAACTCATATAAAGGTTTTCTATATAGCATTAATATTGCCGCAAACAACTATTTGCTATGTAAAGATATAGAGGCAATTGACCCTTCGCTAAGTCCCGCACCTTGAACGCAGACTGGCCAATCATAGCGTAGCCTTGGCCAGCTTCGACCAGGTTCCGACAACTATACCAGAGGGTGGGTGCTACGCTTCCACGACAACATGGTGGGTCGGGCGGCGTCATCAGCTGTAACCACCGTATCAGTGCAGTGCAGAGCACCAGGGCACGCTCACATGCATAAAACATGAACTAAAAGCATGTGTGGCCAGCCCGGCTATGTCAACAAAGCACAGAGGAGCTCTGATTACAACACATACAGAAGGAGAGTGACTTTATTCTCTGCTCAGGTAGACATTATATAGCTTTATATATCTATATTTTTACATAGCAAATTGTTATAGTTTGCTGCTATATTAATGCTCTGGATATCATATAGAGCACCTTTAATGTATCTCTTATCTATAACACATAACATTACTTTTAAAGAATTGTCCAGGTCAGTGGTTCCCAACGTGGGGTCCGGGCCCCCCTTAGAGGGGCGCCAAAGATCACAGTGGGTTCGCCAGGATTTATCTGCTCTGAGGTTGTCAAAATTAGATTTGCACAAGTATAACTAAAATCAAAATAACACACTTACTGGATAATGTATACAAAGTCTGTATATAAAACTATTTAAAAGAAAAAAAAAATGTTCTACTCAGGAGGCCACATTCTGTTTAAACCCGGTATTTGTTCACAGTTGCAGATAAAGATCAGGCTACACTAATAGTATTATACTTTGTGTAGAATCAGATTCCAGTGGTGGCTGTGTAGGATTGTTTCCAACTCGTGTGATCCAAACATTTCCAATAACCCCAGAGCGTTGTAAAGTCCAAAAGTCTAAATTTATTGAAAAAAGATAGATGTCATCATTTTTAAAATTCACAACATGTTTTTAATCTAACAAAATATTTTGCTTCAATCCTTATTTGTTGGTGGTTAACCTTTCAAAAACAACATCTTCACTGCAGTCAAAAACCTATTTGCCCCCCCCCCCGCTTGCAGCACACAACGGCAGGCACGCACCTGTATTAATGGGGCGGTTTGGAAGCAATCTAACAATAACAAAATATCTATTTT
The DNA here is from genome assembly GCA_916701665.1 of Sebastiscus tertius. Taxonomy (NCBI): domain Eukaryota; kingdom Metazoa; phylum Chordata; class Actinopteri; order Perciformes; family Sebastidae; genus Sebastiscus; species Sebastiscus tertius. The sequence continues at coordinate 62,897 of CAKAOH010019328.1, forward strand.
GGCTCTAACATTATTGTAGTAAATTAAGTCCTTACAAAAACAAAAGATCACATTATGTATCTGCATTCGCTTGGCAAATCCATCAAGACGTCATCACTTTATCTATGTTGACGAAACTGACGAGTTCTATTCATTAAATAAAGTTGATTTAATAAAGAAAGACTAACTCATTTAATCCAATTGAGGATTTTGTTTGAGGATTTGTAATTCTTTAAAGGGTGATGACATCTGAAAATATGGGGGGAAGGGGCTCAGCTTTTCTTAAATACAAGTAGGGGTGGGGGAACCACTGTTCTAGGGCTCGATTCAGTCATATTCTTCATTGTTTCAATTTAATGCCATTCATTTAAAAAGAAATTCCTGAACCTCCTTGTTTTCTACTTTTAAGTTAATGACAATTTTTTTGTAGTGCACACATCTGTGCTGGATTCCCAGATTTAGCTTGTTTCAGATGAAAAACATCAGCTCAGACATCGCAGCAGTTCTTAAACTAACCAGCAGAGGGACCCGTCCACCTCAACAATAACAACAGAGTGGCTCACAGAGTTGAGGAGAGACAGGGAGAGAGAGAGAGAGAGCTCAATAAGATATCATCTATAGTTAAATCCACAATGTGCTCACACACAGGCAGCATCGGTTGAATTATTTAGTCATCCTTGTGCTTAATGAGCGCTACTCTACTCAATTATTCAGCAGATGGATGAGAATTACAGCAACACAGAGGAAAAAAAGTCTGATGTCCAATTAAGCATTGTGACCGTGTGAATAAATGATGTGATAAATGCAATTAAGAGACGTGGGAAGACGTGTCAATAAACCGCAACCATAAGGAATCGAGCATCCCTTCGGAGAAGCTTTATGGGAGCTGCAATGATCGTCTCCAAAGAGGTGAAATAAAGAATAAACAGAGTAGGAATAGTGATGATCAATTAAAAAATAAAAGCTCCACCTTCAAATTCAGAAAAAGGATATTAACTTTGGTTGTAAGCTGAGTTATTATTTTCACCGGGGGGGGAATAACACGACAATAAAGATGCAGTTTAATTGAATGTGCTTGATAACCACTAAATATAGCAGAAGAAACTCTTTAATAATTAAGAAAAGTATAGAAAAAAGAAGACACCTGGCAAATATTAAGATGGCAAATAAATACCAATACAACATACAACTTTTCAATTTACAATTGCATTGCTTATAGGAAATCCAATATCTGTCTGGCTATTATAATGTCTTTCTATTATAAGGTTTCTGTGCTTGTTCAGGCTGATGTCCTGATGTCATGTTAACCTCGCAGACAGGATTTTATTCGGAGAGACTCATTTCTCCGAGCCTGAAGAAATGGAGACAGAAATAATCTCATTGGTCGAGTTAAACCTCGGCGGAGAACTAAGGTCAACGTAGACAATTTAATTCATAAAAATGAATGTTTTCAGAGACATTTGTGTCCTTTCATTCTTTTGTACATGATGTGGAGCCAACTTTGTCTCCAAACGTGTGATAAAGAAGTCTTTTGGGTGATATAATTCACAGTTACAGGTTGTTTTTTTGGATTCAGCACCTGAACAAAAAGTTGTTTGTGTGTTTTCACACTAGTTTCATTCATTTGTGACCACAGATTCAAAGTCTTTGGTAGCAAACAGTAGAGCTAGTTAAGAATTAATGCAGGCCAGTGGTGGCCAAGTACATTTACTCAAATACTGTATGTACTGTATATATACTGGAAAATAAGCCCCACCTCTACCAGCTGCAACATTAACGTAACGTAGATATTAATACATTAATAATCTTAATTCAATTTTAAGGCTGTCATAGTTAACGCGACAATAACGCGTTAACGCAAATTTGTTTTAACGCCGCTAATTTCTTTAACGCAATCAATCTTTTGGAGGTTGTAACTGGCTCAATTTTAAATCTAGAGTGAAGATACTGCTATCATATGAAAATAGAAAAACTAAGGAATCCATTGGTACCAACCACGTCATACTAGCTTATCACAAAGGAGGCTCAATAACACTGCAAATTTATGCTAAATTTTGACGAGGAAAAACTGGCATGGCCATTTTCAAAGGGGTCCCTTGACCTCTGACCTCAAGATATGTGAATGAAAATGGGTTCTGTGGGTACCCACGAGTCTCCCCTTTACAGACATGCCCACTTTATGATAATCACATGCAGTTTGGGGCAAGTCATAGTTAAGTCAGCACACTGACACACTGACAGCTGTTGTTGCCTGTTGGGCTGCAGTTTGCCATGTTATGATTTGAGCATATTTTGTTATACTAAATTCAGTACCTGTGAGGGTTTCTGGACAATATCTGTCATTGTTTTGTGTTGTTAATTCATTTCCAGTAATAAATATATACATACATTTGCATAAAGCAGCATATTTGTCCACTCCCATGTTGACAAGAGTATTAAATACTTGACGAATCTCCCTTTAAAGTACATTTTGAACAGATAAACAATGTGTGATTAATTTGCGATTAATCGCGATTAAATATTTTACTCGATTAACTGCCCCATCAATAATATACTTTACATTATTCTGATATGGGCCATTTTGAATAATGAGTCCTTTTACTTTTGAAACTTTAAGGATATTTAAATGCTAATACTTTCATTTACGTAAAACTGTGAATGCAGGAATGTGACTCGTAACAGAGTATTTCTACACTGTAATACTGCAAATTTACTTAAAGGTGCAGTGTGTAGGATTTGGCGGCATCTAGTGGTAAGGTTGCAGATTGCCAACAACTGAAACTTATCCCTGTGCCAAGCATGTAAGAGAACTACGGTGGCCTTCAGGTAGTGTCAAAAAGAGAAAGGCTCTCTCTAGAGCCAGTGTTTGGTTTGTTCGTTCTGGGCTACTGTAGAAACATGGCGGGGCAACATGGCGGACTCTGTGAAGACCCCCTCCCTATGTAGATATAAACGGCTCATTCTAAGCTAATGAAAACACAACAATTTTTATTTTCAGGTGATTCTACACTAAAGAAAACATACTTATAAATATCATATTCAATTTCTGCCAAGAGATCCCCCTAAATCCTACACACTGGACCTTTAAGTAAAGGATGTGAGTACTTCTTCCACCACTGACGCAGGCTACAGTGTAACACAGGGTGGTTATTTTGAATGTTCAGAGATGCAGAGATAAAGCTGCATCTCTTACGAGCACATTGTATTATCTACAGCAGGTGTTGCATGCCGTGTCATGACCATGGAGAACACTTACTGATTGGCTGGCAGGTGTCTGTTAATTGTGTAACAGGACATGCAGGTAACCATAGCAACAGTAGTTCTGCTTGATGCTGCATTTCCAGATAAAACCGACCAATAACCTGACTACAAACAAACTTTCCTTTGATTAGTGGCCATTGCATAAGCACAATAACACATTCGGAGGCTCCCGTTTTTTTGGAAAAGAACAGACTGCTAACTGCCTCCACCTCATCATTATTTTCTATGACTAAGACTATGGCTGCAAATAACATTTATTTAAATGTTTTTATTAATCTGTTGATTATTTTTTCAATTCAATAAGTCATTGTTTCGTCCATAAATTGTGAGAAAACAGTGATAAATGTCCATCACAATTTCCCAGACGTCTTTCAGATTGCTTGTATTTTTGAGTGTAAAACTCAAAGATATTTTGTTTAACGTCACATACAAAAGAGAAAAGGAGCCATTCTACAATTGAAAAGCCGCAACTGGCCAATGTTCAGCATTTTTCACAAGTAATTTGATTATCGATTCATTTTCTGTCGATCAATTAATTGACTTATTGATTCAGCTGTAAACAGGAGTCTTCATCGTGTATTATCGCTCACACAATAACAGCAAATGGATAAGAATCGGGCTTTGCTGTACTGAGGCAAAGAAAGAAGGAGCAATATTATTGTTCCCTTCATATTGTAGTATAACAGTAAAACCCCATTAAATATTCACTGTGCTCCTAAGTAATTTAACTCATCTAATAGACATGAGCATTCTGCAGGACTAGCCAATAGACAATACCAGTAACAACCCTGTATCTGGCATTACAGACATTAGATGAGCTCTTGCTCTCCTGATGGCTATAATCTTTTGGCTTTGCCGTAATGTTTCCTAAATAATCCTACATGTTGGTGTTAACACGGTTCTGGTTTCAGATTAGCAATAAACATCCTCTAATTTCAAAAATCCAAACTTCACATTGAGCTGATAAAAAGAAAAAACAGTAGAAGGAAAAACAGCTACAGAGATCTGCATCTGGACAGTATTTAAATACCAGCGAATTTGCTGAAAAACAGCAGTTAATAACAGCTATCATAATTACTGAGGTGGGGGTGTAAATGACCCACATTGGCGGCGCTCCGGGTGGGATTTAAATCACTGACCAGCACAGTTAATGCTAAAATCACCCCACATCCCTTAGAGAAATAAATCCAGTACGAATGGGGCTTAAATCTACGACGGCATATTAGGGCTATTGTAGGTAAAAAAACAAAATAAATAAATTTAAATTATGGAGCTGGGGAATAGGGGTAATATTCTTAGAAAAAAATTCCAAAATTAAAGTCGTAAATTCACAGGAAAAACTCTGTTGTTTTCTTCTAAATAGGCCCAATTCTCATGTCTCACAATCTGGATGCTTATGATAACATGGTGGTTCTGAACTAATACCACAAGTATTTCCTTATTGCTAAATCCGATTGCAAACTATAATTTGATTAGGTCGTCCACTGCAGACATAATACATGGCAAGCGGCAGTGTCTGTGGGGTGATGAGGTTGATCCAACCATGCAAAGTGAAGCTGTAGTTCCTTCAAGTTTTCCGTTTTTTTTTTCTCGTAAATTTGTGACTTCAATCTCGGAGAATTTCTGAATTTCTCCCCCTGCTCCGTAATTTTCTTTTTTACTTAAAACAAAGAGGGTTAGTGGCATCTCTTAGATTAGATTACCTAGACAACTAAAGGCTACCGTGGTTATCCAAAACGTGAAACATCAGCTACTTAATGTGGCTTGATGTTGCATTTTTCCACAAAGCAGCAGAGCAAAGATTCATGATTTGTCCTCTCTTAACCTTTGTCTTTTTCACTGGGCTTCAGCCTGACCCTACAGAGCCTTCCACCCACTGAGGTTTGACTCAGTTTAAGCCTTCTGTGGCTCAGTTGGCTGGTTGTGTATTTTATCTTTTTATTTATTTTTTTATTCGGTTCCTAGAGTTTCTTGCATTTCTGCGATTCATAAATCTGGTATAAGAATGTGTCCACCTTCAACACATCACTGAATTGTAGATGCCTGTTGTATATAAACAGAGGGGCCAAAAGCCATGTGACTCGGGATGACACTCACACTCGAGCTTGTCCTCAGGACGCCCGCCCTCCAGCAACGAGAGGTAACACACGATGTCCTTCAGCTGCACCGTATCCAGAGGCTGGGGCAGTGGGGCCGTCTTCAGAGGGGTCGAGTTGCCTTTGATCAGCTTCAGCCCTGTAGGGAGATGGAGATGAAAGGTCAAAACATCCTCCACAACACCTCTAATGTTAGCCCAACAACCTGCTGGCCTGACATTAGTCATACAGTCGGATTGATCAATGGTGGGTGGTGTCTAGCTCACCAAAAGGCGAACAAACTATATATATAAAAAATCCTTATCCTTTAGCCTTATCAAAGACTTCAGAGCAGGGCAGGTGGTTTTAATGGATTAAACATCTATACTGTAGTACAATGTTTCAACCTTATCTCATTGTGTTTAATGGAACAGCACGGTAAAAATCAATACATGATGTAAAATCATTAACACTGCTCCCATCGTTTCCCCTCTCTGGTTAGCTGACATAATCGGCTAAAGTACACCAGCTAGTTGTCATCCAATAGAAGTTTCTAGCTCAATACCACATACAGCGTTTTCATAGGCACCCTAACCCAGTCAATGTTTGTGATTCAAGGTAATTATACCTAAACTGAATGGATATAAAGCTACATATTGACAACATTCAGTCATTTCAACCCTCCCTTGAACAGATTTGCAATTGCACAACCATCTTGAATTGTCCAATAACCTGAATGTTCTAGCATCCATATCATCGGACATGAACGTGGAGCTAGTTCTGTGTTCCCGGCCATGACGCACATTCAACAATAGTTGAATTAAAGTTCCCATGAAATGAAAAATAGGGTACATTTTCCTAGTTTCAATCTGGTGTCCCTGTGTTAATTGTTAATTTACCTCTTGTTATATGCCAAAAAAAAATAAAACAGTATTTTAACATCAAAATCCCTGTTTTTTCTCTTCCTGTAAACGGTTTAGAATATTTGATGACTCATCCTGCACTCGTAGGCGTTTTTCATCCAATCAAATTAAACTTTGGACGACTAGCTAACCAACCGTTTGTGGATCGAATCAATATACGTTCTTTGATCAAAGTAGCTAACAAAGCAATATGGAGAGCAACAGGTGAAGGGAAATTGTATTGATTTTCAACTGACTCACTGTGAGCGCAGCGCAGCTGTACATGCAGTGAACGTCCACCAGATGACGATGCAAAACGACCGGCAGAGTTTTGGGGACTTTAAGCAGGACCATGACAATAAGAAGGCGTTATTGCGTGTCATTTTCTCATAAAAGTTTGGGTGCATTGGAAAGAGTGTTTTGCTTCTATAAAGGGAGACAAAGACCAAAGTTACTGCAGACTGTTCTGGTGAAGAGGGAGCCGAGTCTGAAGGCAAAGCTGTCGATTTACTGCTCAATCTATTTTCCAGACCCTCCCTTATGGTCATGAGCGTTGGGTAATGAAGACAAGAATGACACTGTGGATACAAGCGGCCAAAATGGGATTTCTTCACAGGAAGGTGGGCGGGTTCACCCTGAGAAACACAGTGGGGAGCTCAGACAACTGGAAGGAGCGCAGAGCAGAATTGCTACTTCTTTGCATTGGTATACTGGGCACATCCAAAAGGGAGGAGACCCATGGTAGGCCCAGAACACGCTTGAAGGATTACGTATCGCACCTGGCCTGGAAATGCCTCAGTATCATCCAAGAAGATCGTGTCTAGATGGTTATCCGAGTTTTACGAAAACGTGTGAAAACTCTTGCAATACTCGCTGCCAGATGACTTATCCTAACCTAAACCATTTAGGGTCAATGCCTAATCTTAAAGGGATAGTTTGGGTGTTTTGAAATGGGGTTGTATGAGGTACTCATCCATAGTCAGTGTATTACCTACAGTAGATGACAGTCGGCTCGCCCCCCGCATCAAGAAACAGACAAGAGCACCGGCACCAGAGCAAAGCAATACAGTACTATGGACGGGGACGGCAGAAAGATGTATTTTAGCCACCTAAAAGAAAGGCTCACCTAAAAAAAGTTATATTAATTTAAGTGTACTCTATATTTATAATATTTTCCAACGGCAACTGAACTGAAAGTGAAATGTATCCATACTGTTTTTGTCATCTGAGCCTGCTGGCTTTGGAGAGAGCATAGACAAGTTTCACTATCAGTTCAGTTTCCCGTCAGAAAGGAGAAGGAAAGGGCTGTATGACGGCAAGATAAAGCGCTGGACATATTCTAAATACAGAGTACACTTAAACGGATATCGTTTTGTTTATGTGAGCCTTTCTTTTAGGTGGGTAAAATAAGTTTTTCTTCCGTCCTCGTCCACAGCACCGTATTGCTTTGCTCCTCTATCTGTACTCCTGTCTGTTTCTCAATGCTGGGGGCGTGCCAACCTTCATCTAATGAATGAAGTAATACACCGTCTATGGATAAGTACCTCATATAACCTCACTTCAAAACACCCAAACTATCACTTTAACCATTCAAGGTCAATGCCTGACCTTAACCATCTTGCGAGAGTTTCACAAATCTGGGGTAACCATCTAGACACGACCTCCCAAGAAGACATAGAGGAAGTAATCTGGACTTGGATAAGTGGTGGAAAATGGATGGGTGGATGGAGGATTGACCTAAAATCTATGACAAGATATATAGAGAAAATACTCCTGAAACTGAGCGGTTAATTTTCATTTATGAGATGCTACAAGCCAGCAGCATATGACTACTTTGCCGTGCACCACATACTGAAGGTACATTAATGACTCTGCTCATTCCACAGTACTCTCACCCAAGAGCTATGCTATGGTTATTTATTCATAAAGTCAGTGTATACATCCAGCTACAGAAGCCATAAACTCTACTTTCAAACAAGCAATTATGCTGTTTGCTACTAAAAGTACTTGTATGGGGAAATAAACCCTTTAAAAATGTAGTGAAAACAGAGGGTGAGTGCCGACGGCAGCAGTTTATGGTAGACGGGACTTGTTACAGTAGTTCTCCTATATCTGGGGTGGTGGGAGGACTTGCTGTTAAAACTAGATCAATGAGACCTAATCAACACACTCACATACAGCACGCTGCACCGATTCAGCTCCTCACGTGCTCTGTGAGGTAATTAGGGCAAACAATGTGTTAAATATTGAATGCACACGAGTGAAACTGTTACCAGAAGGATGAATCATGTGAGGTGATGTCCTTAGTTTACCCACTTTTGCATCTACTCATTAGACTTCACAGCTTTTAGCCTGATGTGAATCTGTTTAGCAAAATTTACTATTTTAATTTAAATTTAATTGAATGGACAGAATATTTGAAATATGTAAATGTCAAGTATAAATAGACTTATAAAATAATAAATAAATAAATAAGTGAGTCAAATTGTCTTAAACATGCAATTAATGGATTTATAAAAGGATTACTTGCCTTTATGATGACAAACTGACTCTAGATTATAGTTTATTCAGTGCTAACCTGCAGGTCAAGAACTCCTTTAATGAAAGTTAAACAACTTGTTTGTAGGTTTGAGGTTATGCCAGCATGGGAGTCCCCTGCTGCATTTACATATTTACAGTTGTACTGTAGCATCCTCTCTTTTTACTACGAATGTGCTTCAGAACCGCTCAATCCCCAGGAGGAATTTTCTTCAATTTCCAGCCCCTGGATGCCTGAATGCCAGCAACTGGGGAACATTATTTTATTTTATAATACATTCTTTTGATCCTGCTGTTCACTGACAGGATAATCTCTGCTGTAGTAACCGTGGGGTAAATGCAGACAAATAAAAGCATTAAAAAGGCAATTCCATTATTTCAATTAGTGAATCTATGCTTTTTTTTTTAACTGCTATTCATAACTACAGTTTGCGTATACATCCTCAGCTGTAGCTCATTAAGCCTGCAGCAGTTATCAGCCTAATGAGCAAAAACTACACATAATTATTGTGCTGCAAGAAACATAGTAATATGGAAAAGTTTATATGCATCTTTGTCAATGGAGGGCTCACAGTTTGATGACTCAGGTGATTTTGACGACTACACAAGCATTTGGTCATGCACCATCCATTTCCATTCAGCTTAAAGGTGGTTGATAGTGTTCTTCAAAAACATTTTTGTTATATTTGTTGCTCTGACAAAAAAAAAAGAAAGAAAATCTATAATAAACCTGTTGAATCATTTAATTCAGCCCGAGTGAAATGATTGGACAGGTTACCTGTCTGTCTACATGCGTTCACTCTGCCCGTGCGCTCATTGCACGTCACCGGCGTCTTTCACAAGCTGCTAGCTTGACAGCGGTGAGTGTTAACAATAGCCATGTTAGTTGTTTATGTTCAAAATGAAACTTTTGGGGGAAGTGGCTTTGGAGGGAGGCCTGAAGCAACGGACTGTCAGTGTTGCTGACTTGGCAACTTTCTCTCTAGAGTGAGAAGCTAGTGCTGCTAGCTACTTTCATCAGAAAGGAGTTGGCAACACTGGGCTCGGTTTTTTTTGGTTGGATCATTTTTAAAATCTAGCGTACTCTTGCTAGTTTCTCAAGATTACCAATCCTAGCTTTCAATGTAAACACGTGCTTTGGTCTGTTGTCTTTTAGAGGATTACTCCCCTCCTGTGAGATATGATAATTTTGTTTTTTGGCCGTGCTTGTGTCCTATTTCCAAAGTCATCTGCAATTCATCCAAAGACACTTGTAATACGAGCGCTAATTGTATGTGCTTTCATCAGAGAGAGGAACTGGGCAAAATGTAAAAGGCTCTTATAGCCTAAAACACAACCAAGAGTCAAAGTGGTAACTGGTATTTGAAAACATTACATTACAGGTCAAATCAGGTCAGTCTCTGTTATTATTATTATTCACCTGAGATATCAGGCAGTCAAAGAAGCGTGAAGCCAAGTGTCAGTGCAGGGGAATGTTGGCTTTAATATCAGTAACTCATTACCACGCCAGAATGAGATATTAGTATAAATGCTGTAAACAAACAAAACCATAGCCAAGACAATTGGCTGCCGCTACATTACCATTTACATTGTGTGCCACCGCGCTGAACACTGCAGGAAATCTGTTATTGTCTGATGGCACAAAAAACAGATAAATAAACAGAAGTGGTTCAGCTTTTACACAGCAAAGAGCGTTAAGTGGCTTCTTTAAAAGCGACAATAACGAGTCACGGAGGAAAAGCTGCGAGGGCATGGAATAAGTGACAAACTGGATGCACTTCAGCAACAAAAGCTGCAATGATTTATTCTACAAACTGTATCAGTAACTACAAAACACCAACACGCTGTGTTCACAACTTAAGGGTTTGTTATGGTAAAGACTTCCTTTCTACACTTACCAGAGACTCTGGGTTTGTCAGAAGATGAGGGACTGGGTTTGGGTCCCTTGTTGCTGAACGTCATGAAGAGGTGTTGACAAAACTCTTCGGGGAGTTCGCTTTCCAAGAACGTCTGCATGAAGACCTTGAAGCCCTCAAAGTCAATCTCCTAAAAAACAAAAAATGAAATAGAGCGTGTTGTTTGTCATGGTGAGCTGCGGTCATCGCTATAAAGGCTTCAAGGAAACACAGATGATTTTCAATATGAAGAGAGGATGTCGGTACGTTTTACCTTGGGGGGGGGCAATCTGTGATTGTTTGCAAAAAATTGTTGCAGAATTCATATTACAGATTTCTGCACTCAGAAAGATGCCTCCAGTGTTGTTTGGGCAGTGGACGGTGAAGATCTATTTTAGAGTGGTTTCTGGGGTCTTTTCTATTATCCATTGAGGCTCACAGCTTCGTCCATCCTTACGATTATTTGGTTGGCTGATTGTTTAAATCTGTGAGTTGTTATTGTTGTCTTACTTTTTGCAACATTTGGTTAATAAACACAGTTATTACCTGTTCAGGAAACACATTTTAGATGGGAACTATTTCCCTGGAGATAGCTGCATATCCTCTATAAATGCCTTGGATTTTTATTGCTCACTAAAACATTTTTTTGTTGCTTCACCGCTGCTTGAGAGTTTTCTAGCGAGAAACTATATGAACACTCAGCAAAACACACCAGCAATAAATTAGAGAGAGAGGAGAAAGATAGCAGTTACCTGGCTGAGGATGTCCTGCTTCTAAACCCGCAGCATTGTGGAAAGAAAGAAACCCAACATGTTCATGGACGTATCACACAGTTATCACATTTAAAATGTGCTGAATATCCATATTACAAATGTGTACGTAAAAAACACATAGGTAAGTGTCTAGCTCTCTTGATTAACTGCCACTACATAAAGGGTATTATATCTGTCATGCAACAATTATTATTCCATGCACAGTGGATCAAAAATAGTGTATTAATTACTGTGAATTGAGTTCCTTGTATTTAAATACTCCCTTTTCTTGAAAAACGTAGGGGGAACCCGGTTTTTAGTATGTGTGTCTATGTGAAGACAGACCTTTATGTACACAAGTGAAAAAATATTCTCCTCCAAATCCCTCTAACATTACCATGCAACTTTCAAAGCTAAATACCACATTCTAACCTTGAAATACTGTTATCATGGTTACTTTTCATGCTAACATGACAGCTTACAGTTCAAATGGGTGTCAATATATTCTTTGAAAAAGTGTGATAGAAGCAGAGGAATTGAAAGATGATATACATGTATTACATAATCAAGCAAAAATTAAATAATGAAATGAAATTGAAATGAAATTTCAAAAAAGAAATAATAAACGGGTTAATGTTCAATTATCTGCAGCTCTGTGTTAAAAATCATCTTCTTTATTGCATAAAATCCCATTTTTTCAGAGAATAACGGAAAAAAACAAATAGAAACAGAAATAGTCATTGTTCCATTTTTGTGAATATGCAGACAGACATGCTGTATGGGGGCTGTTAGCACAGTTAGATTCAATAGACTATAAACAATCTGTTATATAATAGAGTATAAACTGCACATACCTCCTCTGGATTGTATTTAGCCAACACACCATCTCCATGGAACTCCTGCAGCACATCCTTCAGCTTCTTGGTCGAGTCTGAGGGGAAAAAAGAATGTTGGACAAGTTACTGTATTTGTGTGTTGTAATCATTTACGAAAGTTTGGCTTCCTCTCGCATTGAGTATATATTTAATACCAAATATTAATTTACAGCACAGGTTTGACTTATGCTTACATTCAGCTTGCACCAAGAGGTCAGTTTTATTTATGGATATGAATTTTCTGGACTTTGTCAGCACCTCTTAGAGCTGCAGAAGCTGCATGCACGCTGATAGGATCATATATTTGGTGTAGGTGCAGCATCATGACGGGAGATACATCCCCATTTATGAGTCAAAGATGTAAAAAAAGTATCCTGTGCTGCTGACTACAGAGGGTAGTCTGTAGTTAATTCTCTGCTCAGGTAGACATTACTCCTCTATATCTTTTAGCGATTTTTAAGTTTCAGCGGGCTCAGTTTTAAGGCCATAATAAAGATACTGGTATCATATGAAACTAGAAAACCTAAGGAATCCATTTGTATCAACCATGTCATACCACATACATACGCTCCAAACACACAAAATTTTAGTGAGGAAAAACTGGCATGGACATTTTCAAAGGGGTCCCTTAACTTCTGACCTCAAGATATGTGAATGTAAATGGGTTCTATGGGTACCCACTTTATGATAATCACATGCAGTTTGGGGCAAGTCATAGTCAAGTCAGCACACTGACAGCTGTTGTTGCCTGTTGGGCTGCAGTTTGCCATGTTATGATTTGAGCATATTTTTATGCTATATGCAGTACCTGTGAGGGTTTCTGGACAATATTTGTCATTGTTTTGTGTTGTTAATTGATTTCCAATAATAAAGATATACATACATTTGCATAACGCAAGCATATTTGCCCACTCCCATGTTGATAAGAGTATTAAATACTTGACAAATCTCCCTTTAAGGTACATTTTGAACAGATAAAAAATGTAATAATAATAACTATTTTAATAGATTGACAGCCCTAAATGGCATCAAAATATACTTAAGGTACCAAAAGTAAAAGTACTCATTTAGGTCCATTACAGAAGAATGTTAGATTATAATTATCAATGCATTAATGTTTTCATCATGAAGCTGGTAAAGGTGGAGCTAATTTTCCTTATCATACACTATAGCTTGTAAAGTCATCAATAAAGTATTATATTATTGCATCTTAACCTAATACATCATAATGTATTCATTGATAATATTTTTAGCTAATGTTATAAATAAAACAATAACATATAATTGTACTTAAGTAGCCTACAGTGCTTAAGTAAATGTACTATGTTAAATTCCACCATGTATAGGCTAATCATCTTTAGAGGTGTTGGAGCATATTTCTGTAAGTTGGATGGAGCCAGGCACACATGGAAGAAGTTTGCCTTCAGGGCTTTCTGCCTGAGATTTCAACAGACCTACTCCGTTAGGTTTAGGAAAAGTTCAAGGTTTGGGTTAAAATAAACTATTTCTGGCAGAAAGCCCTGAAGGCCAACTTCTCCCATGTGAGAACCAAGCTAACTGTTTCTGCTCCCAGCTGCTTTCTGCTTCCAGCTCTGTGTGTAACACATAGAGAGTAATTTCAGTCTTCTCATTCTCTGAAAGAAAGCAAATATGTGTAATGCCCAAAATGTTGAACTAGACATAAAAATACCAGCATCATCAACATGGCATTGATGATTTTGGAAGGTCAACAGCTAGCTAACTACTGTATAACTATGAAGCTCATTTGAATTGGGGAAACTATTAACCTAAGATTAGCTCATCTGCAGTTAAACCTGCAATAAACTGATTTTTTGACAACTTGGGGACGACAGAAACAAGCTGTAATAACAAAAAAGATAGATTATCATCTTTTAAATCGATATGGCAAACTTGTTAGCCAACACATTTAGCAGATACAAAGCATTACCATTCATTTAGAGTCGTGTCTCTGGCCACCTGACAAATATAAGTCCAATATTCACTCTCCTTTTTAGCTATATTTTTGGTCTCCAATAACTTATAATTGTTAATATAAAAAATATTGATTATAGCCGCGTTAAAGTTGTAATCTTGAAGATTGTCATTTAAAAGGGACAGTGTGTTGGATTTAGTGGCGTCTAGTGGTGTGGTTGCAGATCGCAACCAACTGAGTACCCCTCTGCTCACTCCCCTTTCCAAGACTGTGGTAACATGAGCTGCCAAGTGCAAAACCGTGGTAATGCTGTTCGCCTCCTCAGAGGCCATACTTATCATAATAATACTACTTTAGGAGCAAAAGAAGTCAGACGGTGGCTGGCGGTACCACGGTTATGCACTCTGTGGCTCACATTACTGCAGTTTCTCAAACGTGTCAGAGACCTACGGTGGTCTTCAGGTAGCTGAGCTTGAAACTGACCGCTATCGATCATTAAAAATGTGTCTACAAAACAATACAGCGGCCATTTTCTGCATTTTTTGACAGTCTGAAATATGTCAGGGAGTAATGGAAGAAGAAGGAGCAGCCACAGTGAGCTTTAAATGAAGAGCTGCAGGCGACAAGCTGCAGAGCGAGGTAACCAACTACTTTCACTTTCGCTGTGTTGGCAGACTCATGCCGTGTGCAGCATAAAATCAGATCACGGTTGCTCAGAGAATGATGGAAAAAGGCCAATTATTGCCTGACTTCTTTATTAAAGCGAGTAGTTTGTTTTGGTGCACCCAGTATGGGAACTGTAGTATTAAACCGCATTTGCTTTTACCACCAGTAAATAGGGTGTCGCCAAATCAACCAAGACTGACATCTTAAGGACTGCCACTTTAAAATACAAATCAACTTGTTTCAAGAATGATCTAATTAGTGTAAAAACAAATCTATGAAACATATTGATTTGTATCAAAAATAGGTTGAAATATTTAGATTTATTTCACATGTTTCAAGAAAATAAGGAGTTGTTTTAGCACTCAGTTATAGACCAAAATAACTTGATCAGACAGAGATTTGCTGTGATAATTACTGCATGCTGCAGAGCGTTTATGAGCCCTGCTGCTAAATCAATTTGCTGCGCCACAGATACCAGGTTCTAAATGTTACACAAGTTAATTAGAAGTACCATTTTCTTCTCACATGCACTGGAGGGCCGAGTTCATCTCTCACAAAGATGGTTGTTTAAGTTGGTGCTTCATATTAGCTACCTTGTCTCTCACCTCTTCACGGGCTTAATTATCACATGAAAATGTGGATGTTTGGCTCCTACCGTTGATAAAATGATGTCTGCTTCTCAAGCAGTTCTCCAACCTGCCATTATCTAAATAAATAGAGCAGCCGGGGACCCTGAGGTAAAGTTGCTGTTCATGAAACTGCACAGCATGTCACTGATTGATTATCAGCAGGTGTGTTGGGAGGTTCAGCCTCGCAGGTAAGAAAGCAAAGTATAGTAACTGGATTATTTCTTTTCAAACTTGCTGAAAATGTATCATGAATATTACAGTATGCTTTGTGTCCTCTCAGACTGAGTAAATACAACATCCATTAGGTTTTGTTTACATCAGATTTCAAGCCAAGTGTCCCCAAAATATCAGACATTACACAGATCTGTTCCTACAGTTCCATTAGTTAGTGGACATAGGATGTATGAGTATTGTGTTGACATTATTGTCAACCTCAGTGGAAATTTGTCTTTGTCTCGTCTCCCAAGTACAGCAAAGGTACATAAAATACACATAACATAACACACCATTAAAACCATACAAATATACCAACCCGATCTCATGGAAGGCGTATAAATAACATGACATTAAGGACATTCTGTGTGTCATGTTAACACATTTAGGCTTTTTCGCGTGTCATTTATAGTTACCGTAAAATGGTCGCGTTATGTTTAGACAACAAAAAGCTGGTAACGGCTGCAGTTAGGCTTAGGCAACAAAAATACTTGGTTGGGCTTGAAATAAGTACGTAAACTAAGTAAAATACGTACGGAAGCAACGTAACATAAGTACGGAAAACACACTACAGACTTCACTAACGCAATAACACTTTGGGATATGAACACCGGTCTCCTGGTTGAAAGTCCTGCGTTTGTTGGACCAACCCGGTTTCCCACAAAATAACGTTCTCATACAACTAAACTGCATAAGCAAAACACATTTTGAGGAGAATGTATTTTTCCCCGGATTACAGTCGCACTTTTAAACTGTTTTAAACATGTGATTAATGTTGTTAATTGAAACAAAATAAAACGAAAACGCAACAAAACTACTGGGTTAGGTTTAGTAAAAAAAACATCATGGTTTGGCTTAGAATGACTTAAAAACAAAAACACAACAAGCGTCTATGTTTCATACGGGACACAAACAGCAGTTTCCTGGGGGAAAGTCCGGTGTTTGTTGAAGTCAAATGACACACCAAAAGCAAAAACGGTGTTGTTATTGCACGCAAAATGACTAACAAATTGACGTGTCATTCATACGCCTTTTGGTGAGACCGGGCTGAATATACAGTTAACAATAGGGCTGCCCCCTCTTAGTCAGTAAGTTGACTAATCGTCGCTTTGGTCTTAGTAGATTAAGATTTCTTTAGTCGATTAGTTGGTTTTTATGCTTTTTTTATGCTAAATTACTTATTTCCAAGAAACTTATGAGCACATCTCTAGTAAACACAAGATTTAAAGTGGTGCTTTTGTGTGATTCTTTGTGAAGAAACTCAGTTTTACAAATCTGTCAATTAAATCAACTAATCGATTATTTAGTAGAATGTCTTTGGTCGAGTACAGCCTTATTATACAATATGCAACAGTGCAAATGGGCAGGTAGCAGCAAATAAGTTATATAAATAATAAAAGAGAGAACATCTTAAAAAATAAAAAAGTGTTCCCTGAAGCAGTCATTCTGTGTTCAATGCCTTTATGGCGATAGGTGATAGGTGAGGTAATAATGGCTGATATTCTGAATCCATTTAAAAGGTGCATTTGAGCTCCTCTTAACAGCTTTTTGTTGGTTGTAACATTGCGTCGCCTCTTGCACTAATGGTTTTGGACCTTTGATTTCCTCAAGATGCATTTTACTAACAGTGAGTAGAAATAATTGCTTCACATTGGACTGAGTGTCATCATCATTACTCACCACCTTTATCAGCAAGCCGTCTACACAAAACCGTCACGAAGCATATCCACTGATTGCCTGTCACATTCAACAGGCACTGCTGAATTACAATGTATTCTCTCAATCAGGCTAATGATGTGGCACACATTAATCTTTTTTTAGGTTCATAAACACACCGAAGATCTTCTTTACCTTTAAAAGTAAAAGAATGTTCCCTCTGTAAAGCAGCACTCTGCTACACATTAGCAATTATATCAGATAAAGAGAAACTCTAATTGTTGTGAGTCAGATCCAAGGTGCCTCACTCGGCGCACGACTATTAAAATGTTATGAAAGTGTGCACTGCTCACTTTAATGAGAAGGAAGGGAGAGCTACAGTAGGAGGCGAGATGAAGGGCAAGACGAGGAGGGAAGGTGAGGCAATGTGATGCCCATTGTTGCTGCTCAAGAGAATGGGATATTTTATAACCTGTAGCTGCACAGCGGCACAAAGAGTCGCCCGGAGCTCGTTGAAACATGATTATCCAAATCTGTCTAGCATGCACACACGCCTGCACGCAGTTGTGCACACACACATCAATACTCTTTAGTTCTCTATTGCTGCTTTGCTTTTTTTTTCCATTCCGCCTTTTATACCACACAATTTGAAGCTACATTGTTAAGCGTCGCACACATTTCCCTGCTTAATTCAACAAACTGCTTAGCCACCAACAAAGCAAACATTTGCAAAAAAACACGGAAAACAAAACCCAGAATCTGATTGGCTCTCGAGTGCAGCATCCGCCAGAGAGAGCAGGGGAGCTCCTCGGAGTAAGGAACAATGTTGTCACCAGGCACAGAGCAATTAAAGGGAGAAATGTCATTACCAAGTGAAACAGTGGAACAAGAGATCCTGGGCGAAAAACATTAATTATTAAGATTCATACTTGGTGCAGCGGTTGAAATGCCTCGCAGATGTCGTGTTTGACACTGAAAATAGCTCTGAAATACATTCCACCGCTGTGTCAATCCTGATGCAAAAAGCACTTAGGATCTACAAAGGTTGGACACCTAACGACTACCGTGACTTGCACTTTCAAAAGTAAAACTATGTGTGGGTGGGTGCACAACATCCCGCAGTTAGCCTGCCAGGTATCGTCATATTTTCCATCTCTGGTAACATTTCAAATGATGAAATGTGTCAACATCTTAGAGAGTAACATAAACTCCAGGCGTCCAGAGCAGCACAGTCTGGTGAGCAGGGGAGCCATTTGTTGTGTGGCGAATGAATCATTTAGAGCTAAAGCGGCACCATACAGATTAAATGCTTCGGCAGCTTCAGCTTCCTACATCAGCAAGACGAAACGTGCAGTCTGCAATTACAATGTCAACATTTTATCATTAGAAGAAGAAGGGATGTTTGAGATTAACCACCGTGATTTGAGTCATGCTGCAGTTTACAGCAGACAGAAGAACGTTCTTGTTATTGTTAACTCGGTGGATTGATGCTATCAGAGAGAATTGATGTCTTCTTCTGTTAATGTGTCTCCATGCAAGAGGATTACTGAAGATATGAAAGCGGAAATCAGACTCATGCCAACACAAAAAAAATCGAATTGATGAAGTGAAAGTTTGCCTCAAGTCAAAACACTCAAACAAAACAAGCACATTTCACTAAATGCAACTTTTCAAAGGAAGATCAACCTTTCTGTCTTCTGTCTGTGCTCTAACTATGATAATGTAAAGATAATTGGAATTTCTTGTATAGTAACAACCTTGGTAAACGGTACGAGGACAAGAGAACCTCACATAGAGAATCCAGTAAAAGAAGCAACTTGTCTAATCCTGAATATCTCTTTTATAATACAAAAATATTTCTGCTGGTGAAAAGTCAATTACAATTTTACCTAGTTCACAATGAATGTTTTCCTTCCCTGACCCAAACAATGACGGCAACCAAAAAGCCAGTACGCAGCAATGAAAACAGTGGCAAATTCTCTGATGCAAATCTAATCAGCAATGCACAAGTCTCAAATACAAAACATTTTTGTAATCTTAATCTAAGCTTCTTACTTTTTTGGTTGGCTTGTTTGAGTGTTCCAACTCAGATTCAGCAAACCCTCTTAAAGGTGCTAAATTCAAATCTTCAAAGCATATCTAGTGCCTCCACATAGCTCTCAAAATGGCGAGCCAGCAGCTCGTAGCTTATAGCACTAAAAGCACACACGGCCGTCTATGTCAACAAAGCACAGAGACGCTCGGATTACAACACACACAGAGGGAGAGCGACTTCATTCTTTGCTCAGGTAGACATTACTCCTCTATATCTTTACATAGACAATAGTTGTTTGATGCCATATTGATGCTCTAGAAGCTTGTTTCAACTTGATGAATGCCATCTTTTCATGAGCAGGTGCATATTCGTAAGATTCGATCATTACCATGATCAACACCCCCCAGTTACGGCTACCTGTTTCACTTAATTTGGGGGAAAGTTTCATACAAAAGAATTGTCACCCACGAGTAAAATAAAGAATTTCACAATGCGGAGCTTGAATGAGAAATTAGAAATGAGAAAATATTGCTACAGCTGACAACACCCTCATGTGAAATAAAGGAAAGAATGGTTTGACTTGGATTCCGAAGACACATCTTGATAAAGCAAAGCGCTCCATGAGGAAAAGTGTTCAAAGGTTCATGGAGATGGATGAGAGAATATTATTCAGTAGGTGATGTTTCACTGTCAGGTATTATAATAGAGGATGTTCACCTGTGACCAGTGACTTGTGAAAAGATCCTGAGGCAGCCGCTGGAGTGTGAGAATTTCCCCAGCAACTGTACTGAATTGCACTGTAGCCTATAAGACGCCATGCCACAATACTGATACCAATAACAAGCGAGTAACAAATTTTAACTCCTAATTCATTCCGATTATAGCATTATAAGTCAAAGTGTTTTTTTCTTCTGTGGAGAAAGTGGTGAAAGCACGTATGAACGCATCTGTTCATACGAGTTGGTTAATTTTTCTGGCCACTTGGGCGCAGCACAACGAGCTGTAAACACACCACTGACATACAGTATATCACCTTGTAAAAATTGCTCTGTTTTTGGTCTCCACCCGCTCCTGAGGGAAATTTTTATGTCTTTTGCTGCTAAATGCTCCACTATGTTCACCAGCTAGTCGCTAACTTTGTCTGTCATGCCGTTTGGTGCTGGGCAGGTAGCGTACAGTGGATTTATCAGAGCTTTTTCTGTTAAAAACAGCTGCCTGCTGTTGCTGGAAACAGGGCTGATCAGTAAAAAACAGTAAATAGGGCGTAAAACCAAAACAATGAGCTGAAAGACACTAAGACGCTCCGTAGAGCTGAGAAGACCTACAGATTTGTATGATAATTCTCTGTAGGGTTTGTCACGACAAGCAACCCTTTCACATTACAGTTTGCTCCATTGTTAATTATTAAAAATGTTGATTAGTGCATTAAGAATGTAGTTATTGTGGTTACAGTGCATGTCATATGACCACAACGTCCTGTGTTCAATACTAGCTATACCCTTCTCTCTCCCCGTTTCCAGTCTCCCTCTACTCCAGGAGTCTCCAACCTTTTTTTCTCCAAGAGCTAATTTGACAAAATGAAAGTTTCCGAGAGCTACTCATAGCACCAAGTTGTATATCGCCAATAGCAGACATAATTTCCGTCTTTTATGGTCCTTTAATAATGTTTCAGCCACCGCAGTCGTCGCCTGTATTACAATCCCGCCATTGGCAAAGGGCTTTTTGTGTTTGGTTTGAATGTGCGCCACTAAACAAAGCATCTGTTGCTGCGTTGGCCTTCTTCGTCATTTTGGTAAACAGAGGCTGTTGTCTTTTAAGCATTGTTTTCTACTCCTTAACCTTTTATGTTCGTAGACTTCTACCAGCCGGAAAGTACCATAAGAAGTTGCAGCGGATTTTGGTAGGGTGTCGCTCGACGTTACATCTTTTACCGATTGACACGCTCGCACCGCAAATTAGACTTTTTGAAAACATAATCTAAACACAAAACATCACATTTATCAGAGTTAAAGATATCCCTGAAATTAACAATTTCTATTCTGCTCTGTTCAAGATTTTAAAGTGAAGTTAAAAGTTTGCAGCATCTGTTGATTTGGGGCTGAGCACCTTGAATGGCTGCCTGAGTGTCATCTCACTTGGAAAATGTCATATTCTTTAAGGATAGGATCACACATGAACTTAGAGACACCTAGAAAAATACAGACTGTCCTTATCACGGTCAGGCACAAAAAGAGAGTATACCTCTCATACTCACACTGAGTGTATTCTTGTAGCAGGGCGAATTCAGCTGGGGTCAGTGTGACCCATTTGTCCTGGCTGCTCATTGTGTTCAGACCTCGTCTCTCCGTCCGTCGAGCATTCCCAGGGCAGCAGCACAGAGCGGGGCGTCACAAACTGGAAAACAACGACAGACATCAGATCACCTGCCCCGTTAACAGACATCTCTTTTTATTTAATGGCTGTGAAAATGACAAAGCAGGTTAAATGCACCAAATATGGTGCTAAATTGGAGCTGGAGGCGCTTGTTTGTAATGAGAGGCTGCTGTTGTTTCTGAATTGTAAAAGGTCAGAAATACTGTATATCAATACACACAGATATATCAATATTCCAACAACAGTGATATGTCATATTTCCCCGCATTTCTGCATGTTCCTTTTTCTTCAGCTGTCAACTCAACGCCCTGCAAAATGACAGCCAAAATGTCCCTTTGTCTCTTGATCGAGTTGTTGCAAGGACTTGACATTTCAGACATTGGCATTTGTCAGCCAGCGTAGGATGCAGCCAGCATAAAGAATCCACCATCATTAGAAACCTTTTTATAGATAGAAACAAATGTTAACAGAAAAATTCAAATGACATTATACAAAGTGTTTGAGAAATATGTAACTAGGGAAATAGCAATGGATTACAGTATATATAAATTGTATTTATTGACTGAAATTCATTATTATTTATCTATATTTTTATGTCCAGATGCCTGTGCTACATTTTAAATTTAAATTACTTAAAATTAGAATAAAGAAAACATATTTATTTGATGTGTTTAATAAAAAAAAGTCACATTGCCCCAGTGAGAACTTAATTCTCCCTCAACCCAGGAAGTGTAGTATTAGTGCTAAGCACTATTAAAGGTGCCAAGTTTGAAATTCAGAACATGAATATGGCATCAAACAACTATTCTCTACGTAAAGATATAAAGGAGTAATGTCTACCTGAGCAGAGAATGAAGTCACTCTCCCTCTGTGTGTGTTGTAATCCGAGCTTCTCTGTGCTTTGTTTATGTAGCCGGTCCGGCCGAGCCCCACTGGCTAGCTAATCGCTGCTGCTCTGCACTGTGCTCATATGCCGGTTACAGCTGATAACGCCATCCCGACCCATGGCTTTGTCGCGTAAGCGTAGCACCCACTCTCCGGTTCTCCCTCAGGTAAAGACTGTTATCTCTGTCAGCACTATTGCCGTTATTTGCACCGTCAGCGCTGTTCGCACCGTCAGCAGAGTTTGGAATTTAAGCAACATAATGTCACATTATAAAAGTCAATGCAACTTCTGGAAAAACTATGGAAATTACCCATCATCCCATTCACTTTTGGTTTCTGAAGTTATTCTCTTACTATAAAACTTGGAATATCCAGACGGGATATTTGTGAGTGATAAGAAATTTAAAAAATATGGGAATGAGGTATCATTTCTGTAAACACAAAACAAAAAACAAAATCTACTGTCCGCTCAACTAATGGGTTCAGAGTGAAGCATCATGAAATGTTTGCAACAAGTGGAAGGGAAGAGGAAGGGTCTTTGTGTTATCCTGTGTGTGGTTGCTATGATCACAACACGGTCAAGTTCAAGCTAAATCGCCATTTTGTGTGCTGGTATTTTTATTTCTGAACTGAGTCCAGTATCTAGTGTTTCACTGGAGGTAAATTAGAAGCCGTCAGTGTTCCTGCTAGAACAGCATTAAAGCTACGAGGCAAACACAATATTTTAGGGTTTGCAGCAGCTGTTTAAGAAAAGGTCAAATCAATTTTATTTATACAGTCCAATATCACAAACACAATGTTGCCTCGAGGGGTTCTACAATCTGTACGGCATACGGCACCGTGTCCTTAGACCATCAATTCAGATAATGAAAAACTCCAATCAAAAGCCTTTGGTAACACTTTCTATGGCACCTATATCTATAATGCATTATAAACATATTTCTAATGTGTTATAATCTGCTTATAGCACTGTATAATTATAGTAATAAGTACTCATAAATATGCAAATATGCAATATAAAGCATTTTATAATAACGTATAAGGTCACGTATCATAATACTTCATAATTGCTGGTCACTCGCTGACTTTTTTTGCAAACATCATAGGGTATTATAAATCTCATAAATGTAAGACATTATAATCATATCATCATTGTTTGCTTTAAATCTCTGCAAGAACAACACACACAACATTGTACAATTATTTTTTACTTTACTTAAAGCACCCAATGACCACTTAGAGTAACTTATAATCACATTATAGTGTATTATAACAGTGATTATAATGCATTAAAAATAATAATATAATGTATTACAACTATGGGAATTATATGCACTATGATCCTTGCAAAAAAACTGCAGTGAGTGACCAGCAATAATGTATTATTATTATTAAGTATTATGATACCTGATACTATTGAATGCTTTTAAATGTGTTGTGATTATTGTTATAAAGCATTATAAATATGTATGAGTGCTTACAATTATAATTATAAGCACTTTTATACCATTGATCATGACCAGAAAAAAAGTATTACTCCAACCATACAGTACAAATATATAGGAGATTATAACGCAATATAAATATGTTTGTAATGCATTATAGACACTGAAAGTGTTACAAAATGTTAACTGGAAAAAAACGGAAGAAACCTCAGGTAGAGCAACAGAGGAGGGATGCCTCTCCCAGGACGGACAGACGTGCAATAGATGTGGTGTGTACAGAATAACCAACATAATAAAATTACAGTATCGACAATCAAGATGATAAAATTATAGATAGATTATAAACGGATATGAAGAACGGATCCGGGAAGATCAAGCAGCTTTCAAGTGTCTCTTCTATCTCAGATAGAATCTGAGCCACACAACCTCCTCCCCATCATAGAGACAACAAAGTGTGTAAACAAATTTAAATTCATTTCAGGTTTTACAGATTTATGTAGCTGCCATGTAGGAGGAACCTCCATCGTATCAGAGGGTGGATAACATGGTCACTGATATTTGTCATTTGAGCGTCAAGTGTCAAGCTGATTTATCAGTTCAACACAAACATATGTCACTGTTAGAGCTGTACAGATTAGAACAACACCACAGCTGTTGAGATTTATATGACCCTGCTTTCCCTCTTGTGTATAGCGAGTGTGCACGTAATTGTTTGTGTAGATCACTCAGGCATCTGTTTATGTGTGTGTGTGTGTGTGTGTGTGTGTGTGTGTGTGTGTGTGTGTATGTATGTGTGTGTGTGTGTTACATTGCCAGTGAAGCATTTGCCCCCAATTACTGAAACCGTGGATCAACAAGTGTCGTGTTCATTCATGTGGAGGAAGGATGCGTGTGTTTGCATGCATGTGTGTGAATAATATACATTGATGTGCTATTTAGTGAGGTATAAATGTGTCTAATTTTGTTTGGACTCATGTGTTTATTTGTGTCTGTGTTCATGCAAGTGTGTATGTGTGTATCCATGTGTGAATACATGTGCAGAAACTTCCCCTTGTGGTTCCACATTTTACCTTGAAGAACCCCTGCATGAAAGGGCAACTCCATAAACAAAAGCGATATAAATTATTAAGGGAGTGTCATTATTATTATATAGAGTACATGAAAAAAAAGAGGGAGTCAACACAATGTGCAGCCACCAGTGTTTTCTGTGTGAACACACTGGGTGCGTGGGAATCAGCCTCCCTCGCATAAACTTTGATCTGCCGCTGGAGCTGAAACTAAAAAAAACGCTATGCAAGGTCTTATTTAATGTTTCGCACAGACAGCAAAAAAAAGGAGCTGATGGAGAATCTTGCTATTCATCTTAAATCTCCAATGAGTCTAATCCCAACACAGTGATAAGCATCTCTAATATAGTACCGATGTGTGCAGTATATTCCTGCTGTGCACTGCACTGTAATCATCCTCTCTCTCTCGCTTTCCGCTGTTGCCTAACTGCAGCGCATCCTCGCATAACACTCGGCTGACATCCTTTCAACAATCAAAATCCATTTCCACAAATGTCATCAGATCAGCTTTGTTGTCCTCCAGTGATGCAGTGAGGATATTCAGCGTGGATCCATGCGCTACACACCCCACTGGCAGAAGATCTTAGCTGAGACCCCACTGATGCCATGACACACAGATAACAGTAGGTAGTGGCTACTGCGACATACCATACGGCACCATGAATGAGATGTGGTATCAACATAAAGCTCACCTGCTGCAGAGCTGGGGTTAACCACCAAGAGCAGATGAGGGAGGAGTCCTCCAAGGCAGATGTTTTCAGAAGAAGCTCCTCAGTCACATTCCTGCCTGCCGTATCCTCCTCTGGGTCTTCTGTCAACTGCAAAGGCAAAAGTGGGTGTTTGTAATTAGATGGAGTGTGAGTGTCTGTGTATGAAAGAGGGGAGATGAAGGAGCAGCAGCCCTTTCCGCTGCATGTCAGTGCATGAGTATGTGGAGGGGGTTTGTTTTTCTCTGGCGGTGTCTGGTCAGAGCAGCATCGTAGGGGTGGTGAGAGAGAGAGAGAGAGAGGGGGTAGAGAGAAAGAGGGAGAGCAGAATTATCCGACACAGCTCTGCCTGCAATGATCAGTTTCCATACTCCCGCTCGCTCACGTCACATCCCTCCATCCCTCCCCTCAATCGCTCAGGTCCTCTACTTCCCCTCCCTCCCCTGATAAAAAAAAAAAGCCTGAGGTCCTTCGCTCTCCTGCGTTCTCATCTCTCTCGCTACTACTCCCCCACCTCCCTCCTCCTTCCAAGCCATCACTACTCCGGTCACTGTGGCACGCATCAGCCGGCCACATTAGCATTCAGCACGACAGGCAGTAAGTGCAGCAACCTGTGGGATACCCTGAGAGGGCTGAGAGAAGGCGGGAAAAAGAGAAAGATGAAGACAGAGGGAGGAGGTGTAGGAGGTGAAGGCTGAAGCACAGTGAGAGAAGGAACGATGAGGAATGGGGACGAATAGAGATAGAAAGAGGATGAAGATGATGCAGAGGGACAGGACGTGGAAGGCTTTCGTATTTTGTGACGAATTTTGTTATTTCGTTTTCCCATCTTGTTTTCTGGGGACGCGAAGACATGAAGGAAATTTGAAAGCGTTCATACAGAAAAGCACGCTCAATAATAAAATACCTATATATACCTATATACTGTACACTCTCATCAAGCAATAAATCAACATGTGCAGAAATCTCTGATCTAGATCTTAACAATATACGAATCTTGGCTGCGTTCAAAATCATTCCCTATTTATCATCAGGTTGTTCTCATACACTGTTCGTAACTATACCTACAAAAACTATACTATATAGTATAATTCGTATATAACCTACGTGATCAATTTATATGTAATCCACATAATCGTGAGCCAGAACAGGTAGTATACATAGTATACAGAACGACAAAGACCGCACAGGGAGGAGGTTGGGGTTGACTTATCTTACATAACTTCCGTACTTAAACCTGCAGTAGGCAGAATGTTTTTGGCATCATTGGACAAAAATTCCATCTTAACCTTTCAGCATATTGTAATTCAAGTGTTCTGAGAGAAAACTAGACTTCTGCATCTCTTCGTCGCTCTGTTTTCAGGCTTTAAAAAACAGTGACGGTAGACTTTGGCCGATCACAGGTTATCTTAGAGAGAGCGTTCCTATCTCAACCTAGCTCTCAATCACTCGTGAACTCTGATCAAATGGTCAAACTAGGCTGCGCTGATCAAATATGAATCAATATTCTGTTACGTTAATGCCTATTTCTCGCCTCAAATGTTTTCAGAAACATCTTTTAGTGTACTGTTTAGCTATAAAATGAGTTTGCTCATGCTGGTGGGCGGTGCTTGGTATTTCCTGAACTGATCTCAACATGGCTGCCGGGTTTCTCATTTTCAAAATGTGTAGTCCCCTCTTGGGATCTACACTGGCTTGCCAGTAGAAAGGCAACGATTAAAAAAGGAAATAATATTCTTATTCCTTCCAAAGTGTCAAATCTCAAAGGATAAAATAACCTTTTCTTTTGTATAATTACATGTATAAATGAAGGTACAGCTGCTGGAGGCAAAATGTTTTCATCCATCATTAATAATCCAAACAGTGCCATTGACATTTGAGGCATTTAGCTGACACGCTTATCCACAGAGATGAATGGTGAGTGCACATGTCGAAATGAGCTCAGATTCTTAGGTGGCCTCACTGGAAGCAATCAATAGTAATGAAGTCAGGGGTAAGAGACACAGCATCAACACATGAGATGTAAGAGATTTTACCAGTCAGCACAGAATGATCATACAGGTCAAGAAAACGCAAAGCAAAGAATTAAGAACAAAGGAGAAAATGAGCATTTTAGAAAATAGGACTAAAGTCAGTGTTTATTAAAAATAGGTGCACACCCATCCAATCATTTCAGTGGGGCCGAATTAAATGATTGTTTACGTTCATTATGATAATTTTGGGGAAGTGGCTTTAGAGCAAGACTTGAAGGGACGGGCTGTCAGTGTTGTCAACTTGGCAACTTTCTCGCTAATTTTAGCGATTTTTGGACCTATTGCTGCTAGCTACTTTCATTGGAAAAGAGTTGGCAACACTGGACTTGGTTTTTTCGGTTGGATAATTTTTTAAATCTTGCGTACTCTTGATGTACTCTCCAATGTTACCTACCCACGCTTTAAATATTGAAACTGCCTTGAAGCATAAGACATGACATGTTTACTTTATTACCCGAAACCATGATCTCTCTCGGATCTTAACCAAGGTGCTTTTGTTGCGTAAACATAACCACGCATTGTATCCCAACCGGTATGTGTGGTTCACAAAGTAGTGCTTCCTTACGGTAGCTGACGAGGGCAAATGCGCTACAACTAGGGATGTCATTTTTGGGAATGGACAGTCTTGAAAATAAATTAATAATATCCCCCACTCCACAGCAACTACTGTTTAAGATCATGTATCACTGTATAATTCTGAAAAAGTATAAGTTGCTCAGTTTTGATGTGTGAACAATCTCGCTCCAGCTGTACTTTGTCCATAAGTCACAAAAATGAAAACCAATACAATAGCCACCAGGGAAACAACAAATGGTAACTGCAGAGTGGCACAGCGCCAAACAACCTTTGGTCAGTCATCTTTTTCAGTAAAAGGAATACATTTTTTGAATGCCCTACCAACAGAAATGAAAATACAACCTGATCTGAAAACGTTTAATGAAAGGGCGAAACATTGGCTGAAACTAAAACAAACCTGTGATCACTGATTATTGATTGGGAACATACATTTGCAAATTGATTGTGTTGTATGATGTTGTATTATGTGATTTTATGTATGATGTGGTGTTATGTAATTTTTTTTTTTTTAAAAGCCTAAGCAGGGACAAGGTCTGTAAATTAGCTACTGCTACAAGTCCTACATTGCATCGGTTGCACTTTAATGTAATTTAAAGTGTAACAAGGCCATCATGTACTGTCCCTGTCAAATTAATTAATAAAATAAAAAATAAATGAGGCAGACTGCACTAGTGGAGCTGCTGTACAATATAAATGTCCAGCTTTTAAAGAGCATATGTTCACAGCGAAACCCTGGTGCAGGAGACATAAAGGTTACTCAATAACCGTTTCTGCCATGCCGTTCTGCCATTCAGACGAGGCTGTAAGGATAAAAAAAAAGGCCTTAGCTATAAGCAATGCTGTTTCCTGGAACAAACCTAATCTCTTCAATTCATTTACCAGCCCACCTTTAGATAACCTTTGCATTGCTCACACCTTTTATGTAGCCTTCCGCCTACAGGAACCACCATTTAATCTGACCCACAAGCCTCAGCATGGATTGAGGTTCATGAAAGATCACTGAACAATGACCCAGATATGGGCGGTGTGTGTGGGCGGCGGCTGACCAGTGTGCAAATAACGTTTGTGTTTTAGTGCTGCCTTCAGGCCGTCGGTGTAGGTCATGTGGGTGTTTACATTTGTGTCAGAGAGGAAAGGGGCGGTTGAAGTATTGACATGTCCTTCACATGTGACTGTCACTGTGGGTAATTAGCTTGACTTTGATCTACTGCAGAATATTTGGATTATATTTAAATCTAATTAAAATTTCTAAATCTATTGTTGGTAACATATAATTGATTCATTCATTATCAAGTTACATGAACGTGTTGGCAAACAGTTGCTTCTTAACACAAGCAACGCATTGATTTGGAGTCGTGTTTCTGGCCACCTGATGAATGTAAGTCCAATATTCACTCACCACCTCGCTCCGGTTTATTCCAGAGGGAAATATATGATTCTTCAGCTGTTAAATGGTCCACTGTGTGTTCACCAGCTAGTTGCTAACTGCATCTGTCTGAGCTGAAAAGATGCTAAAACGCTCCATAAAGCTGAAGGATACTGCAGATTTGGATGATAATTCTGTGTTTGTCATTGCGAGTAACTCCTTTTACATTACATGTAGTAATTTGATCTATTGTTTATATATATTGTATAAACTGCAGCCACGGCCTCTCTCCGCTGCATTTTTTTGGCCACATACTCTCTCATACTCGAATAAATACTGCTATATCCCAGTCAGCCAAAACGCTGGAAAATGTATCCTCATCCATAACATCCTCTACACTTTCGCAGTTTGCAATACAAACGAAGAGAACAAGAAAGTTGTTTTTGAGCGGCATCTTGAGCACGGCACCCCCTGGCTACACAGAGAAATCAAAGCTGAAATAGCAGCCTATAGTTCTTCCTTGCATCCAACTACGTCACTGTCACGTCAAATGATGGTGCTGGATGCAGGCAGAACAACAGATCAACACTGATTGGACATCCATATAAAAGGCGCTGAATTTGACCTTTAAATAGAATTTATATTGAGTGTGAAAGTTAATTCTCGACCTTGGAGACAGTACTTTGACAAAACAATCTGAACCACTTATCCATGACAACTTAGCAAACTCCATACACTGAGGAAGACTATGAAATGTGGTTGAAAGCACCAGAAAAAGCTAGTAAGTGGGCATTATTATTAGTAGTAGTAGTAGAGTTTTTGTTTTTGTGACACGTTCTGTTCTTGTCTATTTTGATTTCTATTATATATCAGATTTTAAAGTGTAGTTTGTTTTTTTTATATTTTATGAAAAAATGTTGATGAATTCTATATCTCAATGACTTCAAATCAAAAACAGATACAGTAGAGTAGATCTAGGTCCTATAATAACAAAATAATAATAATAAAACATAGAGAAACTAATTACATAAATATGTAAACCTAAAATAAAGACACCTAAATAAAAGATTGGTCAGCATGTTTTTGAAATGTCGTAAATACAACAAATACTAAATACAATCTGAATACTTTCTCACAGTATGTTTTGTTCTTGCTGTACCACTGTTGCACATTAACTAATTTTCCCATGTATTAAAGTTCTACATTTAGGCAGTAAGACATGACCGTCAGACACGTGTCGTGTGAGATTAATTAATGTTACTGGGTATGAACTGAAAGACAGCCCTGTGTATTTCTGAGGGTTTTGTTGTGGACACGTTTCTAATTAAGCCAATGTATTACATCCCCTTCTTGACATATTATTATTATGACTACACTCCATATTACAACAATAAAACAACCTCTCTGTTGTTGTGTTCTCTTATTTTTACTGGCAGAGGACACAAAAGATTCACGTCACATGTGCTGGTCACTGCTGAGTGCATCAGACCTGCATCATCATGAGACCTCTTGAGGTCATTATGTGGGTTATGCGCACTGTAGGCAGGTTAGAGTAGCTTCCCTGGCAACTGACTGCATCACACTCTGCATCAATGAAAATTAAAATCTAATTTAAACCTTTTGTCTCTATTAATAGAATGAAATGTATGTATATCTGTAAGACCTTTTTTGTCTCTCAGATGCCAGTGGTTCAGTTAAACAAATTCAGTTATAGATTTGTTTTCTGGTTAACCAGCATTACACTGATGCTCAGTGAAAAGGCTAAATAAGAGAGGAGTTAGTGAGTTATAGTATATAGTATGTATAGTGAGATAGTTATGGAGCCTCGTGTTCTGACTGTGGCAAATGTGGTGAAAGAAAACAAAATGCGTCAGAGCCACAAAAACCCAGCGATGGAACTGGATTCAAAGACGATGATGAAAGTCAAAAGCACCTATGTGACTTTGCAAGCAAAATTACCGCAAATTGGTTCAACGATTTTGAAATGTCACAGAAATTCAAGATGCCCGACCACTCAAACATCCAGTGGAGCATTAAAAGAAAAAGACGACGAAGGCTAGGACCCGTTAGCTCAGTTAGCCAAAGATATGGCTACACTGCAAAACAAGGGATTAATGCTTTACTAGACAAATGGTACTCAATGTCTTCCCGTAACTGTTCTTCATGTTGTGCTGCCTTTTCTAATGTTATATACCAACATTAAGTATCGTGCAGGAGCCGAGCAGCAGAAATGCAAAATAATAAAAAAGAAATAGCATCATTTTGAGGCCACAGCAGATTTGTGGTCAAGATGAACTATGGACTCGAACATTAACCTGACAGTACAGTTACTTTATCATGAACAGTCTGCAGACCTGTGTTTTCCCAGAGGATCACACAGGCCTGAAGCAGGCTCTTAATAACTACTGGAGGTTGATTTGCCAACAATGAATTCAATACTGTGAAAGCAGTCTCCATTCACAAGTGGATACCAGTAGCTAATGGTAATTTTGTTTGTATTGTATGCATGGAGACTATATGGATTACAGTAAATATTGTTCCGTTAAGTTTCGTAGGAGATAATTGTGATCACTGAGCAGGAAAAAAAATCGTGGAACCCTACTGAAGTCCTACTTTACAACAGCCCGCAGGTATCAGGGCAAAAATGTCTGATGATTTTGGTGATTGAATGAATTAATAATAAATAAGTCATTGGAACTTTATTTGTTGGATCAGAAGCTATTCTAAAAGTGGCTCCCTACCTTTTTCTTTAGATTTTCCACTGGTTAAATGTTACTGTTTAGTTGGTTAATTGCTACTCATGCTAACTAATAGGTTGAATCAGTATCAAGATCATTATATTATTTCCATAAATATGTGAGGGATTATTACTTCAGAATATGATGAGGCAATTTTGTTGTGGACAGTGAGGTACAACATTGTAAAGTGTTTACTCCCTAAGCATTGTAAAGTGTTTACTCCCTAAGCATTAGCCAGGGCTGATACTAATGCACTGATGATTATAGAACTTCTCATTCAGTACATATTGCACCCTGAACCCTCTGCTATGAGCAGATGGGTTGTAAAATAAATATACTGCTATGTAAATCAACGTTACAACTTCTAAGATCCCATCAAATCACCCTATTACTCAGAAGAGAGCTGGCGACTCTGTCACCACCATGACCCCCCTGACTGTGACAGCAGCCCAAAGCACATATATCAATTCTACCCCACTTCTGGCTCTCTGTGCTATAAATAGAGTGTGAAGTCTAGTGCAGAACACCATGTATCATAATGGGACCATTATGTAAGGTCCTGTCCTGTGCATCAACACAGGCTGACCCTGGGCCTTCCTTCCCGTGGGGCTGAGGCCTCATTGATGCTGGCAAGATAACTGACAGCTGGGTCTCCCTCACTCAGTATACATCCCCAGGCTGAGGCAAAAGAGCATTAACAGTGAAGAAAGACTGACATTAATGTAAAAACACTTGATATTAGCCTGTAGGGCTCTTCCACTTTCAAGAAATGTCTCAGTATGCTAGGGAAGTACTAATCATTACAAAGGGGTTTTATTCCAGACTGCTACATGTCCTAGACAAAAGTTAAATTGATTTTAAAACATGTTAACATTATTTTTGACTTTCATAAAACCTCAAAGGCTAACTGCTGCCAATCTTTATCCAAAGTGTGTTTAGCTCACTGCAAAGCTGTTCACCTTCATGCATAGTAAGAAGAGAAAAGCTTGATTATATCACGTGTTCAGATTCAAATTCATATCTGTGTTTCTGTTGACTGTTAACTGCACTATCATTGGCTCAGATGTGGTACATTAAAGTTGTGTTCATTTGAAACCACTTAAGTTGTACTGAAAATATTGTAGTTAAAGCTAATGTGTGTAGAATTTGAAAATTTGAAAAAAAATTGAATTTTTTTTAGAAAATTTGAAAAAAAATAGAATTTTTTTTAGAAAATTTGAAAAAAATTTGAATTTTTTTTAGAAAATTTGAAAAAAAAAATATTTTTTTTTTAGAAAATTTGAAAAAAATTTTTATTTTTTTTTAGAAAATTGAAAAAAAATTAAAAAATTTTTTAGAAAATTTGAAAAAAATTTGAATTTTTTTTAGAAAATTTGAAAAAAAATTGAAAAAAAATTTAAAATTTGAAAAAAAAATTTAAAATTTGAAAAAAAAAAGATTTTTTGAAAAATGATTTTTTTTGAAAAATTGAAAAAAAAAATGGATTTTTTTTGAAAAATTAAAAAAAAAAAAATGGATTTTTTTTTTGAAAATTTGAAAAAATTGTTGGTTTTTTTTTTGAAAATTCTACTTTGGTGCCCCACAGTGGTCATAGAAACAGGACCCCCATTTATATATAAATATTCTACACATAGTGGCTTTAATAATAAAGTTAATACAACATGCTTGACCCATTTTTCAGATGACTGATATCTCAGTAAATTGTGTCCATCATCCACACCTGGTTCAGACAGCTGAGCCTACAGGGGGATGCAGTTCACTCGGTGAAAGAACATATAGATACACTGTATAATGATAAACCTTATTGCATGCATGTCTGTCTAGTGTGTGTTTGCATGTGCCCACGTTTGTGCATTCACGCATGTGCGTAGTGGGACTCCCCTCTGTCCCCCTGCAGACAGTTGGTGCAGAGCATTGAACTATATTATCATAGCATGAGTCACTGGAACATTCTGTGGCTCTGAGGGACCAAATCACATTTGTTCGCTCTCCCCATCTGCCATGTAATGAGGAACAGAGGAGGAAAAGTAGCAGCCACACAGACCGATAAGTTGAAATGTGTATAAAAAGATAAAACACAGATTTTATTGTGATAAAATAAAGATGAAAGTAAGTTTAACTGATAATCTGTTAAATGTCTTTTTATTGTTTCCACCTTTGCTGCCCCTTAATTGCTGCACTGCACCTCCCAGAGATCGCCTGTCAATCAAAGTTTGGGTGCGACTGATGTGCTTTTCTTTGGCATTTCTGTTTATGCAGTTTATGTTTCTGTTGATGGTGTTCTTTTCTTTATCCTGTCAGCTCTGGTGGCCCTATGTGCTCATGTTTGAGGCACCCTCTGGAGTCTCACCAAAATGCTGTGTGTATAATTAAATCCTACAAACCAGGTGAACGTATTTGCTACCTCATAAAACATTTGAAAAACATTTTTTCTCGTCTTTATCTTCTACTTCTGACTATTAACAATAAATCTAAAATTCACTCTGACATTTTTGACTACAAAAAGGGACGACTCAATGGGATTTCAGTGGGACTTTTAAGTCACTGAGCGGCTCGTGAAATTTGTTGAGGAAAGAATGATGAAAATACAAACTCACCAAATGGTAGGCAATTTTGTCAGTCTTAAATTATCTGTAAGGAGGGGAAAAAATTACATTATACAGGTGCACTTATACACAGTGAAAAATAAGAAAACACTTTCATTCATTATTCATTCTCTCATTACAGTCAACACAAACCATGTAAAATCATGAGATGGCCCAGGATTTCTTCTTCGCTCACAGACTCACAGACTGCAGATGTAAAATAACCTCTGACCAACAGTGACAGCACAGTTGTTTGGAGGTTATATTAAAGCTGTACTACTAAAGGAAACTACTAATTGCTGTATTGTGTTGTTCATCAACATTAGAGATGCCATTCACAACAAAGATATAAAAGAATTACATTCAAGACAAAATTTAGCATTTTGGGGTAAAAAGCATTATTTGTTGTTTTTTAGCCAAGAGTAGTAAGAACTAATGTAGTTATAGACAAGAAACGATTAGCTTAGCTTAGCATAAACAGGTTAAACAAAGCTTCAGAGGAGCTGGTAGGTGGATTTCATTTTTACCTTTGGACAGAGCAGGCTAGCTTTTTCACCCATTTCTAGTCTTTATGCTAAGCTAAGCTAACATACATGAGAGAGTAGGACTGTGTATTGGCAAGAATCTGGCGATACGATACATATCATGATACAGGGGTTATGGGTCAATATATTGCGATATATTACTGTAAGCAAGGCGATATACTGCGTTATTTTTATCTAATTTTATGAAAAACACACCACCATATGCATAATATCTGAATCAGAACAGTGGGATCTGCATCTTGCATTTATCACAGTCCCTATAACATCCAACGTCATAGCACTACTTTGAGAGAACACACGCTGAGAGGGCACATCTCTTTGCAAAATAAATAAAGTATTGACTGAGTTAATCTTTGCATGTAAACTATTAATTAAAAAGTAGTATCACAAAACAAAATATTGCGATAATATTGTCTTCCACCCTTATAAAAGTGATATTAATCTAATCAGCTAACTCTCTTTTCTTTTCTTTTGCATATTCTTAGATTCTGGGTTTTTCAATGAGAAAACCATATCAGACACATATTTACCGACATATTTACAGACCCTTATTCTAAAAAGCATTTTTACAGGAATTAAAACATGTCTGGAAGGGAATTTTAAATGTTATTTTCCTATCTATCAGCATTAAACTAACTGTATCACCATGGATCAATATACAATTGTTTGAAAAAGGACCTAAATTTAATGTGGACATGTCAAAATAAATATTTAAACTGTAAACCATTGAAACGTGGATCCAAACGTGTGCCCCACAATCATCATTCTCACTCATCATGACTTATTCACATGAATTGCACTGTTTTCAAAACCCTTTTATCTCAAAATGTTGTCGCTGCACTGATATCAGGTGTACTAAAGAGGGAAAACACAATCATGCATTTACTCCATGTATACTGTAGCAGTCAAAAGCACATCAAAGGTGATGATGGTGGAGCTGTCTGGTGCATTCAGGCGTTCACAGGTTTTCCTGACCACTGCTGATGTGATTTGCACTCGACCCAGTGAGCAGAACACATTCTTACGCTAACGCAAGTGCTGTGATGATATCGAACTGGCATGCGAATATCTTCATTCACATCTCGTGGGTAGCAGCAGAGGAGCTACATTCCTCTGTCTTTCTCTGATAGAAGGAAAAGAAAACTTTGAATATTTATGTTTTTGTTTCATTTAAGTTTCCATCATCTTCTCGATGGTAAAACAGTTCCACTGTAGTTTATTTTGACTCAATCCCACATATATTGTCCTGCTGCTGTATCACTAGAGTATGAAATGTGTATTAATCGACAGCTGAAAATAGTGCCCAGTAAATGCACAATTTCCTCCTGCAGGTAACATTTCCTAAAAACTACAGTGCCCAGCTGTTTTGGTAAATTAGTTTACCTATGAAAACACATATTAAACTACATATCTGTGACCTGTTTTTAAAGATCTACGTCTTTAGTAGGAGCCAATGGGCTTGGGGCTGAGAGCCACAGACAGGTTAGAGAAGTCAGAAAGTACTGAGACTATTGCCATCCTTATCCTTTAAAGCTGCAGAGGGTAGAATTGGAGCAAATATGATTAAAAAAAGTTATTTTTATAAAACGGTCACTATATCCTGACAGTAGTGCATGAGACAGGTAATCTGAAAAAAAAATCTTTGTGTCCTCCGGTGCTCCTAATGGCATCTGCAAGATTTCACAGACCGGAGGAAAACAACCAATCAGAGTCGAGCTGGAGCCTTGCCGTCTATGAGCAGCTGTAGATTTATCGCAAACGCTGATCAAACGGTCAAACTAGGCAGCGCTGATCAAATATGAATAAATATTCTGTTACTGTAATGTCTATTGTTTTCAGAATCATCTTGTAGTGTACTGTTTAGCTGTAAAATGAGAAAGTTTGTGATTCGGCCACCATGTTGAGATCCGTTCAGGAAATACCAAGCACCGCCCACCAGCCGGAGCAAACTTACTTACAGTAACAGAATATCATTTCATATTTGATCAGTACTCCCTTGTTTTATCGTTTGATCGCATTTTGCGAGTGATTGACAGCTGCCTCCGTTGAATGAACAGCCAATAGGAACGCTCTCTCTGAAATTACCTGTGATTGGCCAAAGTCTCCCGTCACAAGCTAGATTTTTTAAAGCCTGAAAACAGAGCCATGAGGAGGTGCAGAAGTCTAGCTATCTGTCAAAACACTTCAATTACAATATGCTGAAAGGTTATTATAGAATTTTTGCCCAATGATATCAAAAACATTCTTCCTACCGCAGCTTTAAGTGGAAATGTTTAGATGAAATAGTTGTTTTTTCTAATTCATTGATGCCATTTTCAAATGATTCAGAGGCTGTTAAAAAGCTGCGATTACGCTGCCGAGGATGAAATAACTGCTGGTTTGTTTTTGGCCCCTTTTACATTACACCGAGATCTAATTCTCATTGACTGCGTCATTGATCGTCTCTCTTGAGTGACATTTCCTTGTTCCATTAAGCGAGACCCCGGGCAGAATTCCCTCAACGCCTATTAGTAGGATAACATGTAAAGGTGAAGGCCATATCCTTCCACAGTGGGATCAATATGTCAGCTTCTCGACCTGTCGGTGGATCGCTTCAATAACCAAACAGATCGTTAAAAAGCAGAGAATATGAGCACAGCAGCACAGAGAAGTGCTCTCAATCTTTGCCAAAGAATATTTCGTCATGGTTAATGTTGTTTTGTTTAACTAAATGGAATGCAGACAATGACATTAAAATAAAATCAAGGAGTTAATACAGTAAGTCAACTGAGCATCCAGTGTGAGAAAAGGGCTCCACAGAAGGACGACTGTGGATTTTGTGCCCCATCACTTACAATAGAAGTGCATTAGGATTTAATGGACAGTATGAACAGGAGGAATGATGTAAACGACCATGTGAGTGTTGTTTTAAGACTTGAAAGAATGTGAACCTATCATTTAAAAAGGCTAAAGACCCACAATAATATTTGTTTTTATTTCTGGTGTCGAATGAGTAAAATTCAATAGCAGTGTGTTGAAATATAATTAGTTCTAGAAATGATTGTGGGCGAAACGAGGTAAAAACATGTTTTTGAGGTGTTTATTATTGTTAATATGTTCTGAAAAGATTATGAGCAATGACCTGTGCCTCCCAAATGTTGGATTTTTGCCATTGCTTTTATGGACTGTGTACACAGGGCGCCCATGCAGAAAAGATTGAACTGCTCTCATTGGATCACCCTGTTTGAATAAAGGTTCAATGAATAAATATGACTTTAAAGATCCCCTCCAGACATGTTTTACCACATGCAAAAATACTCTGTAATTTGTGTCTGATATTGTTTTTCCACTGAGAAGTTAAATTACCCCGTTAAAAATTCATAAAATCACATCTATGCAAATATTACTTATTTCAAATGTTGAACTACAATAGGTCTCCTACTTCACTGAGAATGGACACTAGAGGTTTCACGTCTTCACATCTCACTTGTACGTTGCAAATTGAACTACAATTGACATATAAGTAGTTGATGTCACAAATCCTGCTCATATGTTAAATGTGTGCTCCCTCTTCAACAGATGCATGTGAAAACAACGTGTCAAACTACATCCAAATGAAGTAACAATTAACAAAATACATTTTTGAGTGGAGGGGGTGCAGTGTAGCTCAACATGAGTAACAGGTCTCTAAAGTACAGTATGTGGGAATGTTTAGCATATGATGAATGTAAGCATACTTGTGTGACTTTATATCCACATTCCCTGGTCAGGTTGACAACTTCAGGGTGGCTGAATACAAACTATCTGCTTCCAAAACAGCCCCTGAGCAAGGCACTGCATGCCATATCTGTATATGAACACAACAACAACAACTACGTACATAAAAGTGACCTGCAATTGAGTTGTATCAGTTTAGAGTGGTTCTTAATCATATTTTCTAAATGTACTTGCTATTAAAAGGCCTAATGTTCCACCCTGAATCACACTTAGGGAGACAACTGCTCATTCCTATTTCTGAAACCATGAGGAGCATCAGACAGATGAGCTGTAAGCCTCCTTTTAGAGTGGCCAGCAATTAAGTTTTATGTCTTATTCATCAATTCAGAGTGGTGGTTTAATCATGTTTTTCTAAATTAACTTGCTATTCAAAGGGCTAATTTCCCCCCAAACAATGACTTATGTTATAAATGGTAAATCACACTAAGCTCATGCTCTTTATGAACCTGAAAGCACGAGGAGCATCAGATAGACGAGCTGGAAGCATCCTGTTACTGTCTTCAGGCAAACACTACACCAGCCTCTTGACTGTTCCTTAGCATGCTAATGGATAATGGCATTAGCAAAGTGCTGCTAGCTGAATGCAGAATAAACATACATGAAATATCATTTTAGTCATGATACTCACATCTTGATGCTGTTTAATGATAAGCCTCTGTTGGTGAAGCAGGCTGGGCATGAAAGGTGAAACACTTCCAACTTCTTCCTTTGCATACAGTGAAGGAATGAAAGACTGGTCTACTGCAAGAGACCAACAAACTTCCAGATGAGATCAAAGATGAACCAACACTTGCAACTTTCAAATCTAGACTCAAGACCAAACTGTTCTCTGACGCTTTTCTTAATTGATCAAATGCTGCACTTAAATGCTATTTTTATATTATTTTATTCGTTTTTATCTTATGCAATTTTTGCTCTTTTATCTTGCTTTTATATATGTAAAGCACTTTGAATTGCCTTTGTGTATGAAATGTGCTATAAAAATAAACTTGCCTTGCCTTTGCCTTGCCGCGTCACTAGTTAGCCGGCTGTTAGCTTA
The DNA here is from genome assembly GCA_916701665.1 of Sebastiscus tertius. NCBI lineage: Eukaryota > Metazoa > Chordata > Actinopteri > Perciformes > Sebastidae > Sebastiscus > Sebastiscus tertius. The sequence goes on from CAKAOH010019328.1 coordinate 103,421, forward strand.
GCTGTTAGCTTGGCTGTTAGCTGGCTGTTAACTGGCTGTTAGCTTAGCTGTTAGCTTGGCTGTTAGCTTAGCTGTTAGCTGGCTGTTAGCTGGCTGTTAGCTTGGCTGTTAGCTGGCTGTTAGCTGGCTGTTAGCTTAGCTGTTAGCTGGCTGTTAGCTTAGCTGTTAGCTGGCTGTTAGCTGGCTGTTAGCAGTCTAACCTCTTCTATTTTCTGTGGTTAAATGTGGGAGTTTCTCTAAAAAAAAAAAAAACACAACTTGGGTTGCAAAAAAAAACATTTAAATCAAAACCAGAAAAAAAGAAATGTGTAAAAAAAAATCATAAACTAGTCACCATGACGACACTCAGCGGTTGGTGGTGGACTAGCCGTTGGTTTTGGGTCACGGTCACACGTGATTCGCAAGGTATAACGCATGCGCAGTGTAACTGAAGCTGCGGTCGCGCGTTGCGATTCGCTCAATTTCGGCGAGTGCAGACCAGATTCTACTGCTCATGTGTTGTACCTCGAAAATATGACGTATGATCTAACCTCCTTTCCATAGGCCTTGGTTTTGAAGCCTCCAGTTTAAGGTTCACAATGAAATATACCCCTCTGCTGAATTCTTAGGAAATTGTTTTAGTTTTGATCACAATAATTGCTCGTTCTGTGATGAACACATTGAAACTACAGAACATTTATTTTATGAATGTATTTTTGCTTATGCTTTCTGGGATGATTTGCATTATTGGTTGTCCATTTTTCTAATCTAACAAAGGAAAATGTTATATTTGGTACAATTGTGAAAGATTCCGTTACATGACCTGGCAAATCAATTCCATAATCATTCTTGGAAAGTTTTTATACATAAAAATATTTACTTTTCATCTCTGAAACATATGAAGAAAAATAATGCTAATTGAGGACCTTAACCTTACAGAGAACCCCCTATAGCACTATTCCCACATTCCCTTATTTATAGATTTATTTATTTATTTTTATGTATTTATTTATTTATTTATTATTATTATTATTATTATTATTATTTCTCTCTCTTCATCCACACTCTTATGCACTGTACACCAATTTCCAGGCGTGTCTGTTCCCTTGTAGTTGTGGACTGTTCTGTATGATGCCATATTGTAATGTTAATTTCTCAATAACAGAAAAAGAAAGGTTTGGCATTTTTGGCCGTCGCCATCTTGGCTCTTTGCAAGTAGACCGTGACACGAGAGGGTGGAGCTAAGTACAACTGAACACTGAATAAGACAATTTCAAGCGACCAAAATGTTACAATTAACTTTAATAAACTGAAAATACACTGTGAACAGGTTAAAGTTGTAGGACAAAAACACGGACAACTCCCAGACCGTACAACGCCGTGGTAGCAACCTGTAAATCACAAGGTAGCCACACCCAAAGCATCCCCTGCTTTATTGTCTATTGACTCTAAATGGGACCATAACTTACTAAATGAACATCATGCTGTGTTGAAGAAGACTTGAAACTAGCGATTGAGACCATAAACTCATGTTTACAATATTTACTGAGGTAATAAATCAAGTGAGAAGTAGGCTCACTTTCTCATAGACTTCTATACAATCAGACTTCTTTTTGCAACCACAGGAGTCGCCTCCTGCTGGCTATTAGAAAGAATGCAAGTACTTCTGCATTGGCCCATGATGGTCTGATGATGTACCTGTAAATTTATACGTGGCCTGATCTATCAGCTTTTGTTCACCTTTTCAGCACCTATTTTGTGCATGTGGCATTTCCTCGCTTGGGAGTTATTTTAATGGCACAGACATATACATTGAAATGAACTCACCTGACAGATGTTACCTGCATCTGTCAGGTGAACACATTTGATAAGATGCTTGGTATTTCAGTGGAGCCACCATGATTTGTGCTGCACATATGTACAGTATATAGACTGATGCCATCTGTAGTCCTGTTAATATGACACCTCATGAATATTCATATTATTTTCACAAAGTCCTGTCATCTACATAATCTGCATACTGTCATGTTTTCATGATTGCTACATAAATTCACACTGATATTAATATCTTTACATTTGCATGTGAACATATACACTGCTTTAGAGTGGATGTTATCTAATTTTACAACAAAAATAAGTTTTTCATATTTCCACAAACTCACCTCATATTATATTTACTGTATATCACCACACAATTGTTTATGTGTTTTCATATCATTTTGTAAGACAGATGTCTTTTTCAGCCACATATTTAAGACTGACTATGTCTATGTGACTGTCAGGCCATGTCAGGTGTGCTTAATAAAGATATGTTTTTCAATAATATTCATATAAAATGTCAGATTTGACACACTTTTAGGGAGTTAGACATGTGATGTTCTGTATCTCACACTCAGTACTTATACTTATATACATACATATATTGCAGTTGTTTCCTGTTTGCTTTTGCTCAACCTCAATACATTCATATACGTCTTAAGTTCTCTCAGATACATCGATGTATGAGTTTTATTGAACACGGGTGCCACTTGTAAACAAAGATGTGGATTTACAAGACTGTTGGCAGTTGATAACAGCACCATCTGCTGTGGACTGTTTGTCACTCCCACACAAGATCTGGAGGTTGGGAGGAGGAATTCATACAAACAATCTGTCGCTTCGACACACTACTCAAACCTCCAGGGTTTCATTGTGTCTGGCCTATATGCATTTTTAGCAAAATGGAAGAGAGCAAAATTACAAATGTTTTATTGCAGTGAGAGAAATGGAAAAAAAAAAATACTATCCAGTGTTGCGCAAGTCCAAAGTAAAATTAAAAGGCGTCAGTATGTGCAACATTTCTTTTATTAGAGGTATATGTTATAAAAACATTCACACAGTAGTTTAGGTGAAATTCAAAAATGTTAATTCATTAGTACTTTAAAGCACTCTAGCACCTCTGATATAACAGTGTAGACAAAAGAGCAGCAGACCTTTATGAAGAGAGAAATGGACCATTTGATAAAAATCACCCGTTGAGAACCTTGTCATTTCTTAAGGTTGATTTACATAATAAAGCTTCAGTCATAACCAGACGTTATCCAGTTATACATAAAAAGTGAATCAAGCTGAAGCCGAAACAACAGTTTTGTCACACCTCTTCAATAAAAAACAGCAGTTCTGCACAGTGTTTAAAATTATCATATATTATAATATGTTACCATGGAATTATGTCAACAATTATGACTTCAGAAGATAAAATCCCCCGTCCACCAGTCTGTGTGTTGACTCAGTTGCCCTTCCTCTTGATGCTGAGCAGCTGGGAGAAGCTCTGCAGAGCCCAGAACAGCAGAGAGAGGGAGACAAAGGCCTGGACAACACCGACAGAGAGAGAAGGGGTTAGGATCACATTCGTCATTTCATTTCCTTCAAAATGATTAACGTGACACCTTATAGAGACTCCGAATGTGAAGATATACTGATTTAGCTGAGGTGATGGTATAGTCAAGTGTTATTTAAGCTTTAAAAACAGACAAGAGCAGCTCTGTTCTCTGAGCGAGGCTGCAAATCTGCTAAGAAGATGTTGGTTTGTGAAAGTGTTAACGAGCTGACAGCTCTAGCTTGAAGGTAATAAAATGCTGCGGTGAGACAAAGGTTTCATTAAAATTCATTGCCAATTAATCTGATTGCTTAGTCTATAAAAGATCAGAAAATAGTAATAATAAATAAATACATACATACATACATAAATAAATAAATAAAAGCCCATTACAATTTCTCAGAGCACAAGTTGACATATTTAAATTGCTTGTTTACAGCCCAAAATATTTTAAGTTTATGATCATATAAAACAAGCAAATATACATATTTGAGAAGCTTGAACCAGTGAAATTCTGGCATTGTTGCTTAAGAAAATGATTAATGAAAATATTCATAAAAATTGTTGATTACTTCTCTGACTCATCAACTATTTATTTGAGCTCTAGTTATCTGTAAGTGTTACCCCACTTCTAACAGAGATTAATGCCTTATTAGTCTTTGAAACCTGAAATTGACTTCTTTCTTTTATTTTTTAAACCATTTAATCATTAATTATATCGATTTTTTTTCTCCAAAATAATTATTTGATTAAAATCCTGATTTATAACAGAGTTTCCCCTCCATTAAATAAGGCTCACTCTGCTTGTAGGTGCTTGCTGACATTTCTTAACATACTTAAAATTAAATGTTTTCTTCACTCATATTAGAACTTATTAGATTAGATATACACTTCAATTTGGAAACCTCATGACTTCCTTCATGTATATATTGTGTGACATGATTACATGAATATTTTGTCACTATTAAATGGATACTTATATCCTTCAGTTTCAGCTGCTTGGTCGGCTAGAATACATTTATTCTAATTTGTACGCTGCAAAATGTTACACTGAGCAAAAGCAATATGGATTATCATAACCTGAAAAGAAAACACGACATAAAAAGTGTGACAGGTATCGTTTACGACCGGTTAACGCAAAGGCAAACAGTGAAAGTGAATCCCTAATTGAAAGAAAACAGTGAGCGCCTTCAGTCTCAGGATGATGTAGATAGTGGGCTCGGAGGTTAAGGACCAGGTCTTCTCCCCTGATGCTTTCACAACGGGGTCAAAAGGGTCACCGTCATGGGGGACGTCTCTATTTCGAGAGGGGGGAGGAGGGGTGGGGCCTCTGCCAGAACCCGCCCTCGCCTCCATCCCTTGCTGTGTTCTGGCCCATAAACTGCATCCTACATCGCAGCTCAAGCCAAAGCCAGACCGCTGTCCATCACAGGCAAAACAGCCTGATGGGAAAAAAAGCAAAGTTTCCTTCTGGACACGGCAGCTGTTTTCCTCTGAGAGAGACTCGAAGAGAAAGAGAGAAAGAGAGAGAGCGAGAAAGAGAGAGAGAGAGAGTATAACACAGACCTCTCTCTACTTGTCTACCTGAAAACTGCCTCTCCACCGAGAGACAAGAAAAGCTCAACAATAGACGAAACAACTGAAACGAAGCGACTTATCGAGGGTGTTTTCTCGTGGCCCTGATCGTTAAAGTACATTTCCTTTTCACTGTTGCCAGACATTGAATAGTATCCAAAAACCTTTTATATATATCTGCAGTTTTAAGACGAGACACTAAAGGCAAAACCACCATTTTTCATTCCCCTGGTCAGTTTTGAGATTTTGGGCTTTTGCTTCCATAACATGACTTCTGTCGGACTAGTGGAAAGAAAACATCTAAAATACACATTTAGGTATTTATTTTACTACTTTGTCTATTTGTGTCTGTAGATTTTGCACCACAGAAATGATCCAAATACCAACAAACTTCTGTGTACTTAATACTTTCAAAGACATGATGAACTGCTGATCCCATAACCATGAGCAGTTATTGTTACTATACTACATTTATAATTGATTTGTAAGGTTTTCCATCCCTCTTGACTCCCACTAATCTAAATACATTCAGAAATTTGAGGTACTTGAGTATCTCTATTCCATGCACTACATTTTAGAGGAAGCTAATGTACTTTTTAGTTAGAAATTACTTTTTACATGGAAAAAACATAAGATGAGCTTCTGAAATATGAAGCAATTTTACAGAATAAACTACATAAATAGTTAGAATAAGCTCCACCTCAACTGACTGAAACAATAAAATGCTTTCAGCACATTGTTAATGATCCGACAACATATATTTTTGAGTACTTTTGTGTTGATAGTTTTTGCAAATAATACATGCTTTTAATTAGCAAGACTTTTTCAATGGAATACATTTATATTACAGTGTTCTGCTTTTACTTGAAGTAAAAGTAAAGGATCTGAATACACCGTAGAAAACACACATATTGATGGATATGTAAGGTAATAAGGCAATGAAGGCATATTTTCTTTAACAAAACTTCACTGGCCAAAGACACAAAAGATAATAAAGAGCAACTTTTTCAATATCCATCATAAATGGGAATTTCATCATCTCATCGTTCTTTAAAACAGCATTTCATAACATCAATTTTACAACTCCACGTGCTAATACCTAACAAACTTTATGCTAAAACCAGCAGAAAGTGAGGCAACATTTATTTATTTTTTACATTTATGTGTCAGGTTTACTAGGGTTTGTGGGTTGTGTAGTTTCTCACCAGGAAATCAGGACTAAAAGTCAAAGTGAAAATCATACTGACATTCGGCCTCTACTGGAACTCACTGGATAAAGCTGTTTCACAACCTGCTGCTCCTTGTAAATCCACTTAATACAATTTAAACATGACGGCTAAAAGTCTAAATTCATCGAAGGAAAAACAGATGGAAGATTACAAATACACGAAGTTGCATTGTGTCCATCTCGGAGACGGATTGGGATCGAGAGCCTTGGCAGAACCTCGCAAATCACATTTCTCTCCAACAGACCGAAACATGACAGAAGTTTCTATCAAAGCCGCATGTTGAGGCGAAGGAAGGGCACCTATTTTTCTCTGTTCCCATCTCTACTCATTCAGCCACACTACGCTACATTTTAATGGACTCTGTAGGAAATCCATGTGGGACAGATTACATCGTGGAAGGAAGCGGGTTTGATCGTCTACAAATAAGCACTACGGCCAGACAGCAGCGGCTCTCAAAGTAGAGATCTCAGCAAATCCACTCACACTCACTTTGTTTTGGGCAGAAGGTACTTTGTTAAGGGGAGTAATACAAAAAAAACCACAGACATGTGGCTTTTGTAGATTTTCTCTGCCTCTTTCTTGAGCTTTATTTACTCAGGGGAGACGGCTCTTTCTCAGTCTTTCACTGTCCAACACTTCTTCTAACCAACTTTGACATGGTGGCATGTGAGATTAATATTTAGCTCAAAGTTCACCAAGGACATTAGGATTGATGATGACACTAATCGCCAGACAAGAACATCAATACTGGACAATTCTGCAGAAGAATATGTCTAGTACCAACGTTCTTAATAGCCTCACTTTCTACAATATCTGTGCATGGAAAACTAGATTACGTTAAGCAAGTACACCACTTGGTCAAGGTTAGGGAATGATTGTGATTACGGGTAATAAGAAGGCAAATGTTAATTGCAGGTTTGTGTGATGACACAAACTTTGGTCTCCTAAATGAAAGTGCTACACAGCCGTCCACACCCAGACCTCCACTTTCTGCCTCGCTCCATGAACGGCTCACTCTCTTCATGTTGGCATTGGATGTAAATCGTGAGGTTCATAATCGTCCAATATGGACGTCATCCTTAGGGACACTGGGCTGTCCTCTTCCGCTACACTTAGTCCATACTTTTATTTGTTATTCCACTGATGGTAAGGATCCACGTAGGGCTGGATGTATCGGATTAATTCCTTTGAGTGTAAGCGTGACATTTCTACAACGTGAAAATCGCGCCAGCCAAAACGTAATAAAACAGATTAAAGCTGGCTGTATTAGGTGACTGGAGTCACAGCGGTCCCGTAAACTGTGACGTGAATAGATGCACTGTATTGCACACAGTTTACAGGACTGTTGTGACTCCAGGTGGCGAGCTGGTTCTGGCTATCTTGCATCTACGAGAGGGACAGACTCTCGTTTTGTAGTTGTTGATGCATCTCTTTTAGAAGACATGACACCTGTGTCTGTCCCTGCTATGTATTCAGGTAGCTGATGTTAGCTAGTCAGCGATAACTAATTTATTGTTGCTCAACTGTCTCGTAAAAGAAGACCTAAAATAGCGAATCGTCCCAAAGCTTGAGAAAACTTTTATTTTTAAGCCGTAGATCTAAGAATAGCAAAGTTTTGTTTCCACTTTTTGAAATGAACATTTAAATTAGACATTTAATGGGCATTACAAGCCTATAAAATCCCTTTCCCATTGGACAAAAAAACTACTAACATATGGCCTTTGCCTTCAGTGGGAAACGTTACAATCTGCATTCATTCCCGGGACAAATTTCTCAGCAGTATTCACGGGTATTTATCAGATCCAGCTCGATCGGCAGTGATGGAAACATGACACCCGGATAGACACGCTAATTTTATAACCTTTTTCGGCACAATGCTATGTGACACGCGTTGATGTGAATATATAATAAATAAAATCAACAGGGATTTGGGCAATTATTCTAATTTATTAACGTGCAAAACATACAATTAATATGCTCTCCTCAAAGCCACCAGACTCCAGTCAGACAACAGTCATTTCATTGAAACATGCCTCATTCAAACTCCACAGAAGCAAAATAAAACTCATTAAAACAATCTTGGTTAGTCTTTCTACTGTTACAACAATCAACAACTCTGGTTTTGGTCTAAATAAACCCTTAATTCACCGAGTTAGATGTGAAAAGAAGCAGCCGTTATATATGCTCCTCTCAGCTACCAGACTCCATTGACAGAAACTGTAATTCTACCTCGCTGATCATCGAAACACACTTCAAACTCGTCAGAAAGAAAATAAAACTTATCAAGACCATCATGGTTAGTCTTTCCACTGTTCCAATAATCACAACTATGGCCTGAGAGTTTGAAAGAGAGCCTGAATAAGTAACTGATAAAAAATAAGTAATCACTGCAACATTGACGTTGAACATGACACACCAGAAAAAAAACATAAAGACACTCGTCTACTGCATCGTCTACTAGCGATGGGAAAGGAGTCTATCGCCATAATGCTGTAATATTCAAATGTCCTGAATCCCATATTAAACATGGTTAAAATGCCTGTACTAAAAATACGAGTTTAGGTAGCTATATAGCTGCTTCGTCTAAAAAATATATCCTTTTTATCCCTGTTTAGTGCAGAGTTTTAGTGTCCCAAGATGGTGTCAACACTGTTCTAAATCTTTTGCCTGACAAGAGCACAATTCTGCCAAAACCCTTCAGTACTTAAAACATGGTCAAATATAAAAACATTAAAGAACGGCCATCTGCAGCTCCACCATATAAATATCTGTATTGACCTTCAGAACAACACTGTTCCTTTAGTGTGCTGTTGATGGATATAAAGCATCAACCAGATGCACCCCAGAGTGCGTTCTGGTGCCCCTGGCGACTTCTATCTTCCAGCCTTCAGCGGGTTAACATGGCAGAGCTTCGCTGTTCTGAAGCTGCAGCTGCACTCGTGATTGAAATGAAAACAAGGCAGAATGGCTGCTGTCAGACGTGTGATATATGACCTGTAATGGGATGTTTCCAGAGCTCTCTCTCCATATGGCTGCCTACAGTCCACCAGACCTGGACTGAACTGTGTCGGAAAATAACTTTTTGTTTTAACCTGGCTGCAGAGCTGGAGTGGGAGGAGTTCACTGCATCGGGACTAAATAAACCATATTTAACATATTTGTTATGCTGTTTGATCCAAAGCTACAACGTGGAGATACTTGAAGTGAGAAAGAGACAGACATTACACTGCTCCCTTATCTTCACACCAGCACTGTGAGTCTTGATACACACAACAACAATGAAGATCTAAACAGCACACAGTCTGTAGTTTCACTGTTTGTATATTCTTTACTTTCTTTAAAGGGGACATATGAAAAACTCACTTTTCAAGTACTTGTGCACATACATTTGGGTATCTGGAGTGTCTACCAACCTACAAACAGTGAAATAAGACAACCCTGTCAGTTTTTTGTGGGCTGAAAATGTGATTCAACAAGCCATTCACATTTGGCTCCCCTTCCTATGTCACATGCAGCCTTATTAGAATATATGGCCCACAGCTTGAGAACCATTTTTGGAAAGGTGCACCATATTTTTCTCGCAAGCCAACTGGGCTTTTTCGAAAGGGGGGTCTTAAAGAGACAGGTACTAAAACGGAGCGTTTCAGACAGAGGGTGAATACAGGTCTATTCAGATAGACAGGATGAGGAAAATAACTTGTTTTTGGAACATTAAAGCATGTAAACATGTTCTAGTAGAAAACCAAAATACAAGTATGAACCTGAAAATGAGCATGATGCATGATATGTCCCCTTTAAGAGAATCTGGCTACTTAGCAGTTGTAACTTTCTGTTTGCAGAAACATATTCTGATCTCCTCACTATGTGACAACATTCTCCTTTAAAAGGTAAAGGAAACAATCTGTCAGCTGTCCCGAATACCATTTTTTGGGCTTCGAAGCTTCATTGAGAAATATTCAAAGGTATTCAAAGCTTCGAGGAGCAGCGCGGTGCAGCAGGCTGACATGTTCTTCTGTCTGACTGTCTCCATCTCCCTCCTTTTCAGCCGCACTACTGTACACACACACACACACATACACACCTCTACACACAACACACAGCGATATCTGTCTGAGAATAACTACTAATAACTCGTGTTGAATATGAATAATGAATAATGTTGTGGAATTATTCCATATTTCATGGGCTATTTGGGGATTTATACTTTATTATTACATACTTATAAATAAAATATATATAGATATAGATATAGATATATCTATATCTATATCTATATATAAAAAGAAGCATTCGAATAGTGATTTGATAGTTGAATAACATGGCAATGTTTGAAGTTTCGAAGCAATTGGGTCAGCCCTAACGGGAACATAGTCATAAAAAGGTTGTAACTGTATGCCGGTATCAAGGTAAAAAAAAAAACATTTGAGGTGAGAAATAGGAATTACAGTAACAGAATATTGATTCATATTTGATCAGCGCTGCCTAGTTTGACCGTTTGATCAGAGTTTGCGAGTGATTGACAGCTGCTGCCGTTGAATGAACAGCCAATAGGAGCGCTCTCTTTCTGAATGATTGGCCAAAGTCTCCCGTCTAGATTTTCTAAAACCTTAAAACAGAGCCACGAGGAGGTGCAGAAGTCTAACTAACTCTCAGAACACTTGAATTACAATATGCTGGAAGGTTATTATGGAATTTTTTCCCAATGATGCCAAAAACATTCTGCCTACTGCAGGTTTAAGGGCCATTGTAACTGATAATAATACTTAAACTACTACTAAAAATAATAGTGTAATACCATATACTGTGATACTGTGAAACTTCGATATTTTCTGAGATTGGTTTTTGTAATGGAGGAAATCAGTTCAAACTGATTTCCTCCATTTAAAAATCATGGGAAATCTTAAGCAATAATAAAAAAAAGTGAATTAATTGTTGCTATTTAAAAAGATTAAATAGATAAAAAAAAGGACAGGTAAAAAGGATGCAAGATCATGCATACATATAACCACATGCACATGTACACTTACATACATAGACTCTAGGTATAGTCCATACAGCCACAGATACTACACACTGTAAATATACTTTAAATCTTCCCACAGATGTACATGAAACACACAGGTGCACCAGCACACGCATCACATAGAAACATTAAACATACAAAAGTACACCTGCACGTATGCACAGGAACACATGTACCTCAACACACACACACACACACGCACACAAAGAGGACTTCCTGTCTGTTCATTATGAGCAGATATTCCGTCTCTGTGCTCGGGTTGTTTGAGCAGACTCAGGAAGGATACGCTGAGCAGGTTAATGTCCCACCAGAGAGTCAGTGTAGCGCCTGCTCTGTAGCACCGCCATGAGAAATATCACCGTCATACTCCCACGCACGCACACACACACAGACAAACACACACAGAGACAGTGCAGCCAGACAAAACACATGTGAAACGGCGATTGCTGCACAGTGAAAGTGTAGCAAAACACAAAGTGGTCTGATGATACGCCAATTTAGAATGATACAGTTGTTTAGAGGTTTTCCTTTTTCACATCTGGTGTTTGTTCACTTTTACCATATGTCTGTTGGAAGGTCACATGTAAGGTCAACGACGACTCATCCAGACCATTATACCTCATTGAAAACACAAGACTAACCCTTTACTTCACTTCAGACCCCCCGCAGCTTGGCACCACTTCAGCCTCAATAAGAGAACCTCATCATTAACCACACGTTCCCTCGGTGGCCACACTGGTGGACCCAAAGGTGAAGAGCACATTAGTCGGCAGAAACGTGGAAGCCAGAGAAGGTTTCACACGTCGAGAAAGGCGGCGGGGGGGGGATGAAAGATAAACACACGAGCTGCAAAGTGAGTGTGTGAATAAGTTCAATGGGATTCCTCAGAGAAGAAGTACAGATGAATGAGTCTCCGAAGGCTCGTAAGGGGTGTATCTTTACCCCGACTCCTTCTATCCACCCACTCGTATTCATAAACATTACAACAGCCTCTGTTTTGCACACCTACTGTGGAGTTTGGAGCCAACTGTTCTGTCAAAGAGGCAGTAATCAACGAGTAATGCAACACAGGTGGTACGACTGTAATCAGCTCACCAATGAGAAAAAAAAATGTCCCGTCTTTGCCAGCTTGTTCCAAGATGTTAGCACAACAACAACAAACATGCTAAACGAAGAACTACTGCCCAATTTACATTTATTTGACTGCGACAATTAAATGCAAAATGTGAAATAGGAGCAGATAAACTCATTAAAGAACAACAATGAGCTCCAGAGATAATAATTCAACCTGCAAGGCTGGTTGAAAAGTTGGAGTCTGAGAAAGGCAGCGATCAGATTCTGTGCAGAGTTACAAAAAAAAAAAGAGCAACTTGCTGCTTCAAAAAGAAAAGGTCTGTTCTGAGAGGTGGGTCAGGACCTCTGAGAGGAAGACCTGGAGAGGGAGAATAAGGTCTTGAGCAGTCAGGTAGAATATAAGGTTCACAGACAGGATATGACCAACAAGAGCAAAGTAGAGAGGCAGTATGAGTTACCTCAGGAGTCCGCATTATTGATCGAAACCAAAATGATTTCTGTGCCCAGGAGCAGTTGAAGGCCTCAGCGACGGAAAATAAATACACCATATATAAGAGAGGTTCCTACGACAGATCACTGAGCTTTCAGATAACTGTGCACTTAAACTCAAAGCCTTAGGGCGCTTTCACATAGTCCCGTTTGGCTGGTCCGAATCTGAGGGAAATTGATACTTTTGGTTTGTTTTCTATTTCGTCTGGTTCGGTTTGCACAAATCAAAGGGGACCAAATAAAAAACGTAATTTGCAGAGGGGCGTGTAGGAAGGACTGAATTTATCTTTTTCGTCTTGAAAGTAGCCACTTCTATGCAGGGAATAGCAGACTTTTATATATTGTCATAAAAGTGTGTTCCCTTCTCCCCTAGTTTATCTCAAATTACTTCATAAACGTCACCATTTGTGTGGACTTTATTTATCATATTCTATATGTTCTCTTCGGACCAGATAACTACGTTCGCATGATGGCTGCCCGGTGTATCCTTCATCCGTTTGGAGCATTGGTTGTGTACGTCCTCAGAAATTAACGCTACGCGTCCACAAGATGCAATACACACATTAAAGCTATAGAAGCAATGCAGGGTGATGTGACAAGCGGTGTTTGATTTAGGGGCCTTACATACCATCGACGATGGCGCCACTGTCACTTTTTCTGCAGCGATTTCTCAGAATTAACCTCCTCGAGTGTTGCCATGTTTTTAAATCATGCAAAGCCAGAAGTTAAACATGGTCCGAGTTGCTCTGGTGTGCCCTCTTGCAGAATCCTCCAGTAATACCTTTTGTACATAGGCAAGTATGTGGACAATTCCGTTCACGACGCAGTCGGTTGTCTACGCGAACGCCTGGTTAAAAAACATGTATATTTCCAGCTTAAGGGCTCAGCATGGTCACTGCGCTAACCATAGTGGACGTAGTCACCGTGACATCACCTATTGGTTTGTGGACTGCCGTTTTGAAGCCTTGAGTTCAGCATTTTGGCCGTCGCCATCTTGGTATTTGGCCATCACCATCTTGGCTTTTTGCAACCAGAAGTGACACGAGAGTCAAAGTTCAAAGATGAAAACACGGACAACTCCCAGACTGGACAACGCCATGGTAGTGACCTGTCAATCACAAGGTAGCCACGCCCTAAAGGTTCTCTGCTTTATGGTCTATTTGACTCTAAATGGGACCATAATTTACTAAATGAAAATCATGCTGTATTGAAGAAGACTAATGATTGAGACCATAAACTCATGTTTACAATGTTTACTGAGGTAATAAATCAAGTGAGAAGTTGGGACATTTTCTCATAGACTTCTATACAATCAGACTTCTTTTTGCAATCAGAGGAGTCGCCCCCTGCTGGCTATTAGAAAGAATGCAAGTCCAGGAGGTTGCTCACCCACGCACCATCTCCTTTGTGGCTGTGTGCTCCTGTCTGTAACAGTCACTCTGTACATACTTGTCAGAAGTGCAGAAGTTGCCATTGTTCTCCCACACTCTAGTGAGAGCTGTGGACAAATCAACAGCAAATACACTGGATGGTTGCTGTGAAAAGAAGAGAGCAGGAACAGCTGCACAGTTTCTTTGTTAAAACTTGTGCAGGGGCCGCATGTCACCATTGTACTCCCCCTCCTTGTTCTTCTCGTCTTTAAAAAATATATTTTTCATCTGATTGCCGGTGTGTTTTTGTAAGTAGAAGAAGAAGTGATTGGGTTGAGAGCACCACAGACCAACAAGGCCAGCCAAAATTACGTAATTGCAGAGTTTTGCGGGTGCTTGTTCAAGTTTGCAGAGCCCGCCGCAAGAACCATACAGTGGGCCTTAAAATGTGGTTTGAGGATATGTTTGAAATGGCAGAGAAGCCAAACAAAACGGGAGCTCAACATCGAGCTCCAAAAAGAAAAGAAAAAGCATCCTGGAGCAGTTGAAGGTCTCTGAGAGGCCAGAAATGCACCAATCAATACACTGGATCAGTATCAGATACTGACCTTATTAAGGGCTGGGTGAGCGATCCAGTGTAAACTGGTCTAACCATTGGGAGCAATTGGGGTTCAGTGTCTTGTAAAGACGCCGCGGCATGTGGAGAAGAGATGGGCGATCAGGTTTGGGGCTTGGACAGCAATACTTCTCATCGGCACTGAGATTAGGTCAGGAGATCAAAAGTCCTCCCAAGAAATATGTGACCCTGGACCTTCTCGTTAGGCCTTCTAGAAAATATGAATTGTTGAAGGTCTGTGTGTGATAGTGGCCATTCCCAGTTTTGCAACCTTAGATCTGAAGTCAGGCCAAACCTCCTACTGCTCACGACTCCTGGCAGTTGGAGACATTTTCCAGCTCACTTCAGGCGAGATACTGTAGCCCAAACTATTGTGAAAAAGGACCATGAGGAATTTCATTTTACTACAATATCAGACGTGTGATTGTTAGCCAGTAAGCCAATGAGCGTGGCGGAGAGCGAGATTCATAAACTGAGAGCAGAGTGATGAAAGCAATAAAGATTGCTAAATTAATACGCTAAGCCTTCAATTCAAGAATACTCTGACAGATTTTACAGTAAAAATCTTTGACTTCTTTATATTTGAATTTTATGAAAGTCTTTTATCATTTGTTATGTTTTGGATTTTGGAAATTGGCGTTAGAGTTCTGTGAAAATGAGCTTAATGTGCATTTTAGTAGAGGGAGAATTAATACCATAAGTAAAAAAGGCCATCGTCAGGTTCAATCAGGTTCACATGTTGGCTCTGAGGCTGCATCATAAACTGGATGACTGTTGTGTTTCACCCATGAATTAAAGCACAAATAGGAAGACAAATTCAAAAGAAAGTCAACCTTGGCCGCAGAAACTCAGCCCACAAAAGCCAAACTAAACACTGCTAGAGAACCCCCAAAGGGCCAATTGCTGTTAGATTTCCATAGCTTTACCTGGCAAGTGGTTTGACAACATAAACCAAGCGGTTACTCTTTGACGGGCACGATCCCCTGCACATTGAGTGATAATATTTCACACTGTGTACGGTCGACCACCCCGCTGTTTACTCCAACGGAACAGTCCTACCCAGCATTTCTCTTTCAAATCCCTCCATTTTCTCCCTGGGAGGAGATTTCCTTTCCTTTCCATTCCTGCAAGCTCTCAGATGATGTCATGCTCGCAGAGTTTCCATTGCTCCAAACAATCCTGTTAACCTCAGCGCTGCTTCTTGCTACCACACATTCCTGTATCAAAAAAAAAAAGGGCCGCTGACCTCCCGCACCTGAGATTTAGTGGGTGGAAACGACGCTCTCAGATAACGCCGACCTCTCACCTTTTGCAGTCTTATCTGCCGGCTCATGGCTGCCGTAGCGGGAAAGAGGGGGCGGGATCTGCAATTTCTGCAGATAAATCAGGTGATGTGTTGGAGATAAAGCCATTTTGTGCCTTTGTGTTTGACATGAACTTCATAATATTGTTCTGACCTCTTCTTCTGGCCATGGAGCATTTATCTTTCCCATGAACGTTTGACAAAAAACGTCTCTTTTCAGATTGGAAAAAACACTATCAGCACAGACATGAAAAGATGGAAAATCTAATGGGGTGTGAAAACAATTTAGATGTTTTTTATATATATTTTGGATTGGGCTGGATTAAGTAGATTTAGATTTGCCTCTAAAGTGTCAAACTTGCATGAGCCAATGTACCACTTCTTGAACTTATTTATTACAAGGACACATCCCAGTCATATTGTAACATGAAAGCAAAGTAGACAATGTTCATAGGCTTTTTATTATTCTATTTGGGTGACTTTTGCTTTATTTTATAACCACAAAAAAATAAAACTGACATAAAGAATTTGGAAAAACAAAAGGATGGCATGTAAACTTTTCTTTCTGTGGATTTTAAAGTTAAATCTAAAATGGTTTCTACTCAACAAGAAGCCCTGAGACGCTCTCTCTCTCTCTCTCTCAACTAAAGACAGGTGTATTTTTATGAGCTCTCCTCTTAAATTACTGTGACTTCACCAGCAGTTAGTGGCCGTTTTGAGAGAAGAGCTGCTTAATTACTCTGGGATATACAGCGTCTCAGTTCTGCTCCGCAGCATGTTTCTCTGTGCCTTCAGGCTAACCAGAGGCCCACACAGTAACACAACCATGTGTTACATCATTACAGTCCAAACTGCACAAGTGCCCCCCTGATACTCAACACACTAAATGCCGTGTATGTGGACACACACACAGACAGGGGGTGGACCACCAGGCATTATAATGCAATCAGGTACAACAGCCCTGCAATAAAAACGAGGTTCCTGAAGTGTAATTGTTTTTGACACATTGTCAGAAAGGTGCTGATCCCACTACTGTAATTGGAGAGCGGTTTGTGTGTTTGTCCCACAGCGCCTCCACTCTTATTCCTCCAATCCCGTCCAAACTTGCCCTAAAAAAGATTCGGGGGTTTGCATAGTTTGCTGTCGGTGTTATATATAATTTAATTTCATAATTTTTTATGTCAAATAAATACTTGCAGTGTACTACTGTCATTCAGAACGTTTTCTACTGTACGACACAAAGTGGCTACTGGCATCTACTGGAAATATAACAGAAGAAGAAGACAATGACAAACAGTTAAACTAACGATCATATCATCATGCCTAAAAAGAAGCACAAATCACTGTCGGCAATTTGTCAAGTAGAAATGACAAGCATTTGCAGATTCCAGCTTCTCAAATGTAACAATTTGCTGCTTTTCTCTGTTTTGACATCATTGTAAACTGAATATCTTTGGGTTTTAGACTGTTCGGACAGTACAAGACATGTGAAGAAGTCAGTATTTAAGAGACCAAATGATTGCCCGAATAATCAACAATGAAAATAGTCATTATTAGCAGCCCTAATCAGGGCTGTAGTCAAGGCCAGGTCCAGTCAAGTCTGAGTCAAGACCACGTCAAAACCAGAGCAAATTGAGTCCTGTTCAAGACCATAATAGGCAATAGTATCTTTCCATTGCTAATATAATGATTAAGGAGTTGGGATGGACAGAAATAATCTATCTATAAACAATATTCATTTATCTTTTAACATTAAACTAATCAATGCATACATTTTAGGTTTGAGGACCATTGCAGGTTTCTACAGGTATGATAAAGAAGAGGTAGAGTTTTCTTCTTTTTTTCCATGCAGCATTTTGGTATTATCAGCAGCTGCAGGAACAACTTGACCAGTTCTCGATGGCCAAGCCTGAGACCAAGACAGTTTTGAGTCCAACAAGGCACGAGACCAAAACAAAAGCAAAACCTCAAAAAAGTGGTCTAGAGACCAGACTCGTGACCGGATTCAAGACTGGACTGGAGACCAGAGTCGATACCAAACTCGAGACCGAACTCAAGTAGTACAGCCCTGGTCTCATCTCATCCAATCTCATCTGCTGAGTACTCGAGCACCATCCTATAAAAGAAGCTTATTACGGCTAATAGGAGCATATTAACATACTTTGCAGGCTAGAAGGCTAAAAATCAAAGACAGAACTAGGTTCTGGTTGAAATGGCTGTTGGCGTAACAAAAGAGGCCAATAACACTAGAAGCTGGCAAACAATGTCATGTGGATTGGCGTAATATATTTACAGTTATTATCAGTGGACGGAGGCAGCTGAGTGTGAAACTAAATTCACAAACTGTGAAGGTCTGAAAAGTTGCTAAATGTAGTGATAAAGTTGACAAGCTGACAACTGAGCACATATCGCTGGTATAATCACAGGTGTAACCAAGTCTACCTTTACAGACTACTTACTATAAATTATGACTTTATTAAATTCTTGTAAATTCGGAGTTGTGGCGGCTAAATATCTACTAGTCAGCTACAGCAAAAGTAAAGGTCTTTACACACTGTTTTTTTTTTTTCGGGTGATTAATTTGCACGTGAATATATTTTTTCAAAGTGTTGTTTTTGTCATGAATACTTTCACATATATACAATAGTGTACAACAAGACGGCAAACTGTATTACTCCTTTCTACCTTGACAAAGGCAGAGCAGACCAGATCCACTCCTTCCGTTCTTACCTTTCACAATAAAAGCCCTACACACTGCATAATTGTATACCAAAGGCAAATTCACTCAGAGGCAGGTGGTAGGAGGTAGACCTGCAACGATTAATAGATTAGTTGTCAAATATTAAATTAATCACCAACTATTTTGATAAGCGATTAATCGGTTTGAGGTTTTTTTTCAGAAAAAAAAAGCAAAATTCTCTGAATGCAGCTTCTTAAATGTGAATATTTTTCTGGTTTATTTTCTCCTCTATGATGGTAAATTGAATATCTTTGAGTTTTAGACAACACAGGACATTTGAGGACGTCATCTTGGGCTTTAGGAAATACTGATCGACATTTTTCACCATTTTATAGACCAAACAACTAATCAATTAAATGAGAAAATAATCAACAGATTAATCAACAATGAAAATAATTGTTAGTTGCAGCCCTAGTGGTAGTGTTGAGACAACTTCCTCTATACATACACACATACGGATGCTCATATACACACACACAATGCATCTTGCACAGACTGTTATAACCTCATACAACCCGCCCCCTGCCCATTCACACACACGGTTACCAGCCTCGTCTCGTCTGAACCAGCGATGTCTTCATGTGAGCCGCCGCACAGACGGGGGTTTGGGGCGGGCGAGTGGGCGGCTGGGAGCGAGAGGCAGTCCTGGTTTACAGGTCAAGCCTGCAGCTTTACAAGGGAAATCTCCAGAGCCACTATAAATACCACTGTGAGCTTTAAGGGTGCAGTATATCACACCACTGGGTTTGAAGGACCACAAACCGACCTAGTTTTTGTAGTTTTTTTTGTAGTCCCCCCCTTTTCCCAACTGTACAGTCGCATGAGCCTGAATACAATTAAATGTGAATTTCCCCTCCTCCATTTCAAGTGACTGTTAATTGATTGGCCCGACTTCAAAACACGCCCCCCCGCCGCAACAAAGAGCTGGCCGTTCACCTCACGCGTCAGACTCATATATCATTAAAGTACCTTAAAAGATTGGGGGTGGTTTCACTTTTTTTTTTTTTCCTCCTTTGCTGTAGTTCTGAGCAAACGGCACAAATATGTCAGGAACCAATTCAAGTAAATTGTGAGGATTTTCAATGAGCCCCACCTGCAAGCAAGACATTTATTCAGCTCAAACTGATGTACTGCGACTTGAAATGAGGCCTAATGATTCGCTTAAGGTAACGGCTGCATAAAACTTACAGCGTAGTCAAAGTGACACAGCCGTGCAGCATGTGCAGCATAAATCAAGCCTCTTTTCTATTCTATTTTTCTTTGCTCTGGAGCGGATTGGATATGCACTTCACTTTAGACACAGCTTTAAAAAATTATAATTCATTCAGTTTTATTCCACTGTATGGTGAGAAAGAAAAAAGGTGGGAAAGCCTCGAGTTGTCTTTTGAACACCTGAGAGCAGCACAGATGTGGAGGCAGAGGACAATAAAGGCAAGCGATTTCAGCGCTCACGTGCAAATCTCATCAGCCAGCTCTAGTTAGCGGCAGACGGCACTAATTGGTTCCAGAAGTGTTCGCTCTCGTTCACACTGGCTGAGATGACAAGCAGCGAGGGCGGGCAGAAAGACGGAGAAAGAAAAAATAAAATAAAAAAGGAGGCGGTCGTAGGGGAGGAGGGAGGGCAAGTAATGAGAGGTCAGCCGCCATCTACATTTGGGCTGCCAGAGCCAGAAAGGCACGCCAATTTTATGGTCAATTGGGCGACGCATCTGGACTCATAGATCACAGGCCTGCGGGGCTGGACTTAGCACCCAGCTCACACACATTTCAAACACACAAAACAGACCACACAACACACACCAGGGAAACAGGATGCTGTCATTGGAAATGTGCACATGACAATCTTCATGTTTTAATGTACACTTTTCCCAGGCAATGATCACCGGCATATCTGAGTTATCCTATTATCACCATACACTTAATTATTCTTCATACTTCCTTATGTTTCCAGTACTTATCTAATCAACTTTCCACAGTTAGCAAGACGTGGAATGTAGTTTTCAATATGTTGTGACAGAAGGCATGCATTTAGTAAGTGGCCCAACGTACGGTCCAAGTTCCCTTCTACACTAATGATCTACTAGCAGGCTAATTAGGTCTCGTCGCGTGTTGACTTTGTGTTCCTTGTTGTGTTCCAACTGTATTTTGGACACAAATTGGTTCTCTGGTTCACACTCGACAATATTTTAATGGAGGGCGACAGGGAGGAGGCTAGACTCAGCGTCGACCCAAACAATTTCCGCAATATGTCATTATGTGACACATTAACAGTGAACAAATATATTAAATAGTTTTGGTTTTCAGGTTCTGATGTCACTTCAGGGCTATATTTAAAAAAATTGCAGGCTGTCAAATTAACTGTTGGACAATATATGATACAGTTTGAATCTTAAAATGAAGAGAAGAATTAAACAATCCTAAATGAAGATCTTGTGATATGACCGAAAGCTCCAGTACAGCTACTTAATGCACCCTGAAGTGTTATTTTGTTGTGAGTCTTTGTTGTCAAGTATAACACAAATGTAATATGTTGCTAAATGTGAGCTATATTGGTCTATTTGTCAATGGATATCAGCCAATTGAGTGGGCGTTATCAGCAGTTATCAGGCTCATAGATATGGATTAGGAGGGTCCTGCTACACCTACTAGTAGGTTCAGAAGGCTGTTATCATCTATTAACATGATTGATACGAATACTAGAAGACAACGCCGACCTCTAGTGGCCGTATGATGGGAGCAAAGGTGTCAGGTGACGTAGTATACAGAGCGATAAAGCCCGTTTAGGTTGGCAGAGGGGTGATGGATGGGTCAAACAAACACAGGACTTTCACCCAGGAGACTTATTATAACCCAAACCACAATCTTTTCCTAAACCTAACCAAGTAGTTTTGTTGCCTAAACCTAAAGTTGTTTTCTGTCTATCCACAACATTAAGTTTCATTTTCACAACGTGGTTGGTGCAATTTGGCCCATCTGAACCATTCAAATGGCGGTGATAACCCCCGATAACGCCCCATTCATTCGTCTGATAACATTCGAAATGGGTGTGTATATCACCGTCATGACACTGTCACTTTAAACTGCATTGTAAAACAAACGCTACAGGTCGTCTTACCTCTGTTGGCACGGCCAGTGAAGGCAGCAGGGGCTTCATGTAGCCGTACCTCTGCATTGTCACCATGACAACGCAGCGTAGCAACTCCAAGAGAGCCGCTGTCGGCCTGAAAATGAGGACAACAACACAACACTGAGGCTTCATGAGATGTCAGCTTGATACCTTCACCTTTATTGACCTCCTGACCACC
This sequence comes from Sebastiscus tertius, assembly GCA_916701665.1. NCBI lineage: Eukaryota > Metazoa > Chordata > Actinopteri > Perciformes > Sebastidae > Sebastiscus > Sebastiscus tertius. Next base: position 125,482 of record CAKAOH010019328.1, read on the forward strand.
TTCAGGATACATGCTGTCAATACATTATCTGTAGATTGACTAGTTGACAAATCATTTCAGCACTAGCAGCAGCAGTATCTTATCGTTCTTATTTCCTATCTTGCACCACGTTGTGACCCTTCAGATTTATCTTGCGACCCCTTGGAGAGTATCAACCCCCAGCTTGGGAACCACTGACATAAATAACCAGAGCCATCTCTCTTGCTTTCTTAGTCTGTCTAATTAAATATCAAAATGTTTGCATAAAAAGCAATACAGTGAACAAATAACATAACTTTAAGTCAGAATAACTGTACAATACTGTCATTAATACTGTACATTCAATAAATATTCTTCATATTCTTCAATATTCTTCTTCTGCATTTCTTAATTATAGCATTCTGGCATTTATATTTAACAGACTTAATAAATCCCACTACTCAGCATTTGTATTTACTTATTTGCTCTGTGGCTATTTGTTATATATTACACATCTTAATGTTAATATATGTACATATTTCTTATATTCTCATTG